>CAUOFW020001724.1:2940753-2964691 GCA_963454935.2 Ilex paraguariensis
CTCACAAAAAAAAAAAAAAAACAAGTAAATAAGGATCAAAAGATGGATTAGCTTCTTGTTGTTTGATGCAGTAACACATTCCCTCCATACACTTTAGAAACCTATACAGAACCCGTAGTTTTATACTAAACTGAAACCGTTAAAAATTCCATTCAAATAAACAGTCAAAGATCAAAAGTCAATATTTAGTAAAAGAGTACATCAAAATGACTTATGCCCTTGCAAAAATTATGTTCTTTACTTCTCTCTATAAATCAATGAACTTCTTTTTGCTATCTTCCCTTTTCCTATGCCTCAAGTAGATTTTTCAATTTCTATAATACTTTTATGAAATAAAAACACTAAAAAATTATAAAAAAATTAACGATATTATTGTTGTTTTGTACAAAATTGCCAACCCCGTTACCTGTTGCACTTTAATCCAAAACCCGGGCATGCCTAGTAGGGTGACTAAGGAAGTTGAATGTTTGATGAGAGATTTCTTATGGAAAAAAGGGAGAGAGTGAATGAAGAACCCATTGATTCGTTGGGAGGTGATGCGCAGGACAAAAAATAAAGGACGACTTTCAATAGAGAATTTAGTGAAGAGAAATGAAGCCTTGGTTGGAAAATAGCTCTGGAGGTTCCCTTTTGGAACAAAGATTCATTGTGGTATGTTGTTACTAGGAGCAAGTATAGGATTGGGTGGGATGTTAATGGGGTTGAAATGGGTAATTTTCAAAGTCCGTAGAAGTTCATTTCTCATGGATTACCTTGCTTTTCTCAAAGAGTTAAGGTTGGTAATAGAACTAGAGCGTGGTTTTGGGAGGATAATTGAGTGGGTGAGTCTTCTCTTTCTAGCCTTTTCCTCAATTGTATAGAGTCTCTTCTTATCTAGATGCTCGAGTTGCATTTATTGTTCGATCATATTCGCAGTCAATTTCTTGAGACTCTGGCTTTCATAGGAGCTTTAATGATAAGGAATATTCGGAATTGACGAGTCTTGTTCCTATGCTTTTTAAAGTTATGTTGAGTCCTAATTTGGAGGATAGAAGATATTGGATTGCTAATCCAATAGGTATTTTTTCTTATAAATTTTTATTTGAGTCTTTAATCGATGATCATTTACTTCTTTCGAACCATTACTAAAGATTTGGAAGGCTAAAGTGCCTTTGAAGGTGCAAGTTTATGCATGGATTATTGTCCATGGTCAGGTGAGTACAAATGAGGTCCTTCAAAAGAGAAGACCAAATTTTTGTCTTTAACCGCAATGGTGTTTTATATGTAGAGGTTACTATGAGAGAGTGGATCATATATTTTTACATTGCCATTTAACATGAGTTCTTTGGAATAAACTTTTTGACCTTGCTAATTTTTCTTGGGCTACACCAAGGGATATGAATTCTATGTTCTATTTAAATAATGAGGTTTTTGGGAGAAATGGAAAACAGAAGATTCTTTGACATAATGTGTTCTTTGCTACGTTATGGGGGATTTGAAAAGAAAGGAATGTGAGAATTTTTTTTATGACAAATGTGAAGAAGTAGAGAGATTATGGGATAGACAAATGGCTTCTTTTTGGACTTCAACGACTAAGAAATTTGATGACATTCCTCTTTTTTGCATTAGAGCTAGTTGGAAAGCCTCATGTGGCTTGTAATTTGGTTTTTCTAATTTTGCTGTTTTTTTCACTATTTTGTGTTGAACTTCTTGTCCACCATTGATTTGACTTTTTAGTTATCAAAAAATTGTTGCTTTTTATCAAAAATAAATAAATAAATAAATCCAAAAACCATAATAGCTCAAGAGCATTGCTCCCTAGCGAATATGTGGAATAGCATATCTGCATATCTATTTAATGTACCCAAAAAAATGTGTACGTTCAAAATCTTAGAGGTGAAGTGTCACTATCTCAAACTACTGGGAGGTAAAATATAATTTACCCATTAAATAAGTGAGAAAACAAATATAATTTAAGTCAACATAATACCAATCCTCCAATTGGGGTTTAAGAAGGTAAAAGCTATGTCGACAAAAATATTAAATGCAAGTCGTCGTCCGTAATCACAACTAATGTTAACAAGCAGAATGCATAGAAAAATATGGACTTCATATCATTATTAAATGCTAGCCCTCCATTCCCTTAAAACTAAGCTCAAATGCCACACACAAGTGTGATAGGTCGACATGCAAAATAGAATATCGCTATGCTCAACTATCACTTATCCAACACCTAGACAGCATGCTTCAGTTCCTCAGCTATAGAAAGGAAGGTGAGGAGAAATCAATGTTGTCTGGATCATGGTTCGATTTAGTAAGAGGTAGTACTAGTATAGGTACATGGTACATGGTACATGGTACGATACTTTCTTAGTTATGCGATACGCTGGAAATAGACTTAACCAGTACAGTATTTTGGTCCGCAATTTGTTTTGGAATCCTTATCTAGATCAATTTTACTACTATATGAAATTATATAAAATAATAGATCCAAAAACACAGTCAATTACTATTTGTTTTACATGTGTGCTCAATTTCCTATTATCAAAGATAATGTACAATTATTTATCGAACACAACACATAATCAAGTAATATTTATTTTACATGTTCCATAGCGAATTGATTTGGTTGTAGTATTAAAATTTGGGGTCAGACATTTAGGTGATCTAGATCGCTAACCCACCTCATCTAAGATCGTTGTACCCAAAATTGCGGATCGTCAGCAGTTTAGCGATTTCTTGTAACAATGAGATAGACTGCATCGAAATGAATATGGTACATGCATTTAAAATAACTTAAAACTAGGCACGGTACCATGCGATGCACAAAATTCTTGTCCTATCTATAATCCTAATCTTGAGAGAGTATGAGAAATTTAGAGGAGTGGGTATTGAGTCCAAACTGACAAAAGAATAATTTTAAAAGCCCAAAATGACAAAATCTAATTTTAAGAGTCCAAAATGAAAAAAACTTTGTTGCCCACAACTATAGAAGAGTGAGGGTAGCAACCATTCAAGTTAGTTACTGAAGTCTGAGTGCGATGAATTCCTCGGACCAAATATTTTTTGTAATTAATTGAATAAAACTCACAAGACTTGGCATTTGGGGAGAGAAGACTCCTCAAACATTCTCTTCCAAGGATTGATTGTAGTAATATACAATATAGATGAGTAAGACCCAGTGGCTAAATGGGTCTAATCATTTCAAGAGTAGGATAAAACATGTTAACTAATGTCTTAACGAAGAAAACTAAAAGAATAAGGTAAATTCATAATGATAGACGAGAAAGTCATAACTAGAACGTGGGAAAAATGGTCATTTTGACGTATCGAAAACGATCTATAACTTGAGAGTTGTTGTAACTCATTAATACAAATATTTTCAGGATCAAGTAATGTTAACAATGAAATCAGAAGGTCGAGAAACCTTAAGGGAGGTGAATGGTTCAAGTAAGGGATCAGAAGGATAAAATGGTAATTTCAGTATTATGGATAGTATATCAACATCAATTTTGATATAACTCCTAGAAATAAAATGTTTTGGGTTAAAATAACATTACAAATGAATTCAAGACAGCAAGAAACCTTAAAATAGATTAAAAGGTGGATATGAAGAATATAAGGTCAAAATGGTAATTTGAGCTAGACGGAGAACACGAAAATTAGTCAACCAGATAGGTTTGTCGGACGACTATGACTCCGGTTGACCGAATTCAAAGCCGACTGAGTCTGAAGGTGGTCAACCAACTATTCCTTCTTTGTGAGGGAATGCTCCACCAACCAACTCTAGTTTTGGTTAGTTACAAATACTACTACCCATGCACGTACCTGGGTACCTTGGATACACCTTAAACCCAAGAATGTGAGACAAACACGAAGAAAAGGAGAGACAGAGGAAGGACAACGAGACTGGATCTGGAGTTAGAATTCTTATAACAATGTTTTTCCAGTATTGGGGTATGTTTTTTCTATATGATGCATAGGGATGTGATACTGAATTTCCTGACTGTGGATGTTAAAATGTGATTGTTATCGGCCTAATCTAGAAATGTGGATGCACTATGTTGATAATGATAATGGGTCTGTAGGCATTGTGGTCCTTACAATGATGCACATAATTCCTACAGATGTGTTTTGATTTAGGGTTTGCAAATGTTGTGATCCTTGCACTCATGCATATAATTTTTAAAATCTTTAGGAGAATAGGTTAATGGTATTGGGTGTTGAGATTGTCTGTGTACCTGTCACAGATTCCCGATATTGATTTCCTAGAAAAACAAGTAGGGGAACTTGTTCCTTGGCTTGAGAGACTCCAAAGATTCCCCGAGAAAAGTCCACGTGCGGACTGATTATTGATTGATTGGGCCTATACATCTATGATTACTGTACTTGTGCATTCTTAATGTTTTGAAAAACATGCATAGCCAAGATTTCTATGCATAAACTGGGTTTGTAAGCTATCTATCCAAAATATTATGTTCATTATCTATTGCTTATATATGTCTTAATTTCCAACATATTTGTAAGGTTTGAGAAATGTTATTCTACTAGGTTTTGAAACATATTGGCGAGTTATGAAAGGAATCATAGACTATGTTTAACATCAGACTTGAGTAGCATTAGTTTTTGCTTCCAATCTACTTTAATTAGAGACTTTGAACTTTACACTTAAATTAGGTTTGATGAACGTGTGGATGTTTTGAGAGATTTCTATTATGGTTGAATGATGTTATGGTTTCATTTATAGATAGTGATTATATATGCTCTCATAAGTTGTGCTTTTGCCCTTATGTTCATTGCCCATGATCTTTTCTTTTAATAAAGTTGCCGAGATTTTTGGGAAGTGGTGCTTTATGTAAACCTATATTAAATGTTTGCTTAAAAGGTTTTCTCTGCATTTAAACTCGGCTTCAATTTTAAGGACTAATTGGATTGATGTATAACTACGCCGTTCATTTTTTTAAAACAAAAGGGGCGTGACGAGATGAGCATGCAGAAGGCTTGAAAAGTAACGAAGATACAGGGAACAGAATTAGAAAAGAAGTAATGTACTTTTTTTTGGGAGGGGGGAATATCATAGAATGATTGCTTTTCACCTTCAATTTTGCAATATACCAGACGAATTACAGCAAGAAAATTTGTACATCCTCATAGAGCACATGAATTACACAGAAGATATTGTTAAATTATGTCCATCACATAATTTCATGGTAGACTTCATTATATATGCAACAAGTAAAAATCATAAATTAAAACAATAGGGAAACATTGGATAAATTCACTTTTCTATTACACATTTTCGTAAGTGATTGCCTGCCAAGTCACATCGCCAGCATCACTAATACTAAATCCTTATTAAGATATTAGTGGTACAAAAACTACCTTTCGATACCTTGGTACTCTCTAGTGCAAGAGTAGTTTTACTATTTATTTGACAGAAATATCACCTTAGTAAAGAAACCAAACTTTTTTGAATTTTGTTTTCTAAATTGATTACTTCCAAAATCAACATTTTAAATCAGTAACAGTAACAACAGTTATAGTAAGACTAGAAGGCTGAAGTCTTGTCCATGTCTAGTCACCTTACCAGCCATCATTATAGCTCCCAGTCTGCAGTGTCCACATGGCTTATGTTTTCATCAAAACCTAAGCAATCTCATCGCAAGAACTCCTCCAAATATACCAAAAAAAAAAATGACACTGTGTTGTTATAGCTCCCAAAAAGAAGGTTCAGATCTTCAATACCTTGAATTAGATTTTTAAGTTGTGAAGGCAGTAGTCTTCCCACAAGTGGGAATGAAGAGAAGGGATGATTCTGGAGTAACTGTTTTTGTTGTATCTAGTATCATATACTTACATCTCTGGTCCCATGCCAGGCGAAAGGAGGACTATGGTAAATAGCTGACAAGTAATAGAACTTTGTCAAACCCCTGCCATGGATCATAATGGAATAACAAAGGGCCACTGCTGTTAGCTGGAGCTATTGACTGCAATTGGGTTTAAGTACATGTATATGTGGCTCCATGACATAGCAAAGAAGCAAAAAAAGGATCCACGAATGGTGTTTCACCTTTTTCCCTTGTAAGCATCATTGAAGCTCTATATAATGACATGAATTAATATTCTATTGTAAAGTTTTCCCAAGTGCTAGTTGGCATAACAACCCATGGTTTATTGCAGATGGAGGGCAAAAAATGTAAGCACAATCCTAATAGAAATCCAAGTGTTATGGACTAATCTATAGGTTTATTCTGTACAGCAGAGTTTATACTCTTGAAGCATCATGGCGGAACTTTCACTATTACAACAAATTGTTGGATGAAATTAGAGGTCTTCTAATAGTGTTTCGAAGCATTTGCAGTTTTTTGAAAACCTTTCTGACTTATTTTCATTTGATATTAAAAGCAATTAATGATGACTTAAGAAAGATCATAAGATATACTTGTCACCTCATTAAATAACAATAAAAAATGAAAACACAACTAAATATCAGTATATACTGAGTTTTCATCCTAAAACAGAAATAAGCATCACCTATATACTGATTGGGAAAATTGGAAGAACGAGTACCTTCCAGCTATAACTTGCAACATGCAGAACAAGTAATGCCGCAGAATAACATTGTTGAACGCCATAGGGCTCTCAAGCAGGCGAAGCAAAGCCACAAGACATTCGCCATTTATATCGCTTCCAGGATCTAATTTACTTCCTATCTGACACAATCTCATAGCATGCACACCCAACTTCACCTGCCCTGTAATAGAGGAACACAAAATAGGTAAGAAAATGAGCCTAAACAGGGAAAACTAACCGAAAGAATCCCAAACATAACGAGCATTACTTAAAGAGATACTGGAACATGAGAAAGAAGACAATGGCTAAGTAAATTAGTGCTGCACAACCTCTTAATGATGACTCTTCCCCCAAGTATTTAATGAACAACATCAATGCCGCATCAATTCCTTTGGAATGGAACTCAAGATCAAGGAGTGCCCTGCTTGCTTCAATTCTTATTTGCCACATTGTCTTCGTGTTCTGAAAAGGTTTGATAAGTTGAATGACACGATCCTGCAACCACCAATTGCTGTCACATTTAATTGCCAAGTTTGGAGGGTGGATATCATACACGAGGAAAACACACTTACAAGAGGAATGAATTCTGAAAGCTTTAAAGCAATTTGAGTCAATGTTCGGATGCAGCTTATTGCCAAAATCCCATTATAGCTTGGCATCAGCCTAGTACATGCCATTTGCAATGCAATAAGTTAGAAGTATAAGTTGAAATAACCCTTTGAATCCAACATTCAATGAAATATGCACCTGTCAAATTGCAAAAGCCGGTCGATGCGCTTGAGAAGAGAAGATAAAAACAGAATACTCTGCCACAGGATACCAGAAGAGTGAGCTACGAAACAGGGTTTTATGTGGAGATAGATATTTTATCACGTGCCATACAGATAATAGCAAAGAAAAATCTTTGTTATGGACTTTCTCGAACAGAAAGTGTTCGAAATTTGAATAGATCTCGCAGCGAACCAGGCTTGGGGACCTAAACCAACTAAAATTTTTGTGGTCATTATCGTTCATTTATGTACCGAAAGTGTTTGAACAGATCTCTGAGCCACCTGGCACAGATCAAAACCAACACAGACTTTTTTGTAGGATAATCCTCTGCAAGCAACTTGTCAACAAGTTGCTTCCATTTGAAGTAGTTAGGAATGAAATAAACTCCTCAATTGTACACAGGGTTCAACTCATTTTTCTTTCAAGGATGAGACAAACAATATTGTAGCCTTGGTGCTTGTATAATTTGATGCCTTAAACCATCATGTCATGTGATTCCACAATGCCCTAAACCATTACAAGCAATACCTCTTATTCTAGCAATATGAAACCCCTCACCCCATTTGCCTACGCTTTATTTATCCAAGTCTATCACTCTAAATTAACACCATTTCAAAGCCTAAGCCAGGGGATAAGGGTTGACACAGTAGCAAAAATGGTGAAATCCAAAAATTAAGATATAAGTATGGAAAGATACATCACTGAATTTGCTATGCATATGAAAAAAAATTAAATATTGGCAATTCATAGATATATAACTAAAGAAATAGCTAGTTTTTTTTTTCTTTGAGAGGGAGAGGGGGCTTGAACCCTTGACCTCAAGACGACAAAGTCTCACAAGGCAAGGAGTACCATTGGACCAAAGGCCCATTGATAAATAGTTAGTATTCATGCAAATAAACCTAATTTTGTATGGCAAGACTTTGTATAAGCCATCTTAAACAAATCCACAAATCCACAAATAGTTATAAGACATTCAATTCTGTCACTCGTTGAGAATTGAACACAACATTTCACGAAACTCTTCAATAAGATGGACACCTAAAAATGTGGTCTATTGTTATTAACCCATCCCTGTCAACGAAGGGTAAGATAACCACATTCAAACAAGGATCTTTCTGCTTTGTGACTATGTTAACCACCATACCCTCTCCAAGCATAAATCCATAACCCCATAGCGAGGAAAATAATTGTTTGTGGCAAGGAACACTGCTTAAACTACAAGCCACTTATATCTGGTCAATTCCATGCTCAACCATTTTGAGAGTCAAACTGTATGTGTACATCAAGAAACTAACATCAAATCATAAAACAGTGTTAAGAATGATATATACAAACCTGTTGCCCAAACTCAAGTTCGCCAATCGACTGGACTAATGCGGCAAGCCAGAACACGTCAGAGTGGGGGTTCCCATTGTTATCATTATACTATTTCAAATAATAAAAATCCAAACAAAAAAAAAGAGTGAGAAAAGTGAAAAACTAGCAAAACAATTAACACAAAGCATAAAAGGAAAGAATTGGATTGAACCCCCAGCCTAGAAAACATCCCCAAAAAAAATAAAAAACAGAGAACTTTCTTGTCTCCAAACAAAATAAAAATATCAAATGTGGGAAAAGATTTATTTCCAACCCCAAATGCTTACATAAATATCGTGTTAAATTAATCAAAGCATATATATGTATTAACATGATGAGTGCTGTCTAAAGTAGTTGGGAAATGATAGGCACAATCTTTAAGACAAAAATTTTCAACTTGGTAGAACAGAAGAAACAAAACCATTCAAATACTGTCATGAGGACTATCTAAGAAATCAAGGAGAAACTAGTGTGATGTACACAACCCCACTTAGTTGGGATTACACTATCCTCAGTTGAGTTCAGTTAAGTACCTCAACTGAGATTTCAAGAGAAATTATTATTTTATAGAGGGGGCAGCAATGAATAGCCCTATAAGCATAGTGCGCCATTTGAAGGTGTTAATTATTTTATTTTATGTTGCTTTATTTTATTGTGGTAGGTTAAACCATCATATCACTCTTTCATTTGACAGAACACTCTGTGTGCTTTAGTTACACAACTTTTGGAGAAAGGTTGCTCTATAAAGGCTTATAAATCTATTAATAGACCACACATTCTGTTTTACCTTCTTTCAGTTCATATGATTGATGTCATCAAACGGAATACTGGTTTAGCAATACTATTACGTGGAGACTTTTGATGGTCCAATATTTCATCATAAACATAATATAGATCTAACTTTATCCGGTGCAACTAGGTATATATATTAAGGTAAATTAAGCCGAGTAGCTAATTCACAATTTTGACCCCGCCTCTCAAGAGCTTGCTCACTGGCTAGCAAAAGCAAACTTGAGCATAATCCTAGCTTCTTTTGTTCCCCATCTTGGATAAGTCATCATTATCCTAGCATGTCATAACAAACCGATCTTTATCACTTTGGATACAATACAAAGACAAAGTACTTGAGGTAACCAATTGATAATTTAATGCCATAGTTTGATAACTCCAAGACACTCAACACATTGGTCATTGAGGCATGAGTCTAACTCGGATTCTAGATGTTCATGCATATCTTAAATCAGTCAGAATAACATTAGAAGTAAAGGCTAGATTAACTATTTGTTAATTTCCTAAAAATTATCTTCTTCTCATTCACCTTTTCCTTTCTCCCTTATGCTGAATCATCCAATCTAACCACATATAGCCCTTAAATTTCTTTTCTTTTATATTTCATCGAAGCCTAGTTCCCTAACACTGACCCTTGGCTTTATCACCTTAGTTCATCACCTAAAGTCCTTAGCAGTCATCCAGATATTCCCAGCAAACTTTTTCTAAATTTCCAGCAACCTATCATTTGTTAACTAATCCAATTTCTACATGTACTGCAAGGATCAAAATATCATTTCAAAATAGTCGAAACAGCCAAAACGTTAATATTCCAAGGAGAACGAAACGATTGAATCGAAATTCCAATACTTCAAAATATTTCGGAATGTTTCGAGGTGTTTTGACATGTTTACCAATGTTTTGGAATGTTTCGGGCTGTTTCATGATATTCCTGTATATTTCGACCAATAAATGTTTTGAAAACAAATTCCCAATTTGTTTATCCGCTTTCATTTGTTTCAAAAAAAATTCCGAAGTGACAAAATTTTGGTGATGAACTTTTTGATCCTAAACAAAATTTTGATCCTTGACGTTCCGAAATCTTTCTTCCACCCTTTCAAACTATTGACTAGTTTTCCATACACAAGGGCTTAAAGCCTACAATAAATCTAACCATAAACAGAATCCCTCTGAGCTCCATCCTGCATCTTTTCTTTTCTTCCTCGTTTTCATTTTCTTTGGGAAGAGGGGTGGGAGTGGGTGGTCGAATGGTTGGCTGCTTTTTCATGACGGAGGATCAAACACTTCAGTTAGAACGTATCACCTCAGGAAAACTATTTCAGTCCACACTTTCTAAATCAATTCACATGACTTTACATCATGAACTCAAAAACATATCTTTCTATCAACTACCTTGATCCAATATGAACAAATACAAAAGGAAAAAAGCTGAATTATTGAGACCCCATATCACAAACAAAACATACCCATCATGATGGCAAAACAAAAGGAAACAACGAGGTAAAAACATCTACCTTCAAAAGTTGTAAAACAAACTCAACAGCTTCTCTAGGGCTCTTCTTGTCTGCTGCTCTGATCATTGCTATGGCATGTGGAATAGCCTGAAAGGAAACAAGAATAATTACTATGGTTATCCAGATAAAGAAATGCTTTACTTTAACTGTTCTAGTCCCCCCCCCCCCAAAAAAAAAAAAAGGCCAGCTCATTCCACACAAATCACAAGTCAACCCTACAGACCCAGGATTATCATTGTGAATCTTGAACAAGATTTACAGTGCCAACAGGCAACTGCCGTTGCCATGTGTTCTAGAACCAACAATGAGTGCATTAGATTTCATAACAATAGTCGAAGTGTTCTTATCTGTGTACATCACAACCCAAACCAAGCCTATCTGAGCAATGGGGCAAACAAAGGTCCAGTTTCTAAAGACAGCGCATTGGGGATCCAGAATAACCCACATGCAGATTAGCCTGGATAGGAAATTCAAAGTTACATGACAGGTGGACATTTCTCTGGGACTCATGCTCAACTTCAGGAGAGTATCAGGGATAGGAACTTATGAATTCCATCTTGTTGCTAAAGTTCATGATCAAAGACATGTACAAGAGATAATGCAAAATGGCCAACCTTTTTCTGTCTATTAGAGTTGAATGAGTATACATATAGGGAATATTTCAATGATTTGAGCTGCAGAAAACAGAAAGTCCTCTTTGAAGATCTAGTTCAACATTTTCTCCTTCCACAGGAAAAAAAAAAGGTATTAGCGACCAAGAAAAGGCTAAAGACTTTGATCCTGAACCAACTCCCTGCCAAGAAAAGCAATGTGACTCACAATTATAGGTACACTGATCACCAAGGTATTTACATATATATCTATATACCCACACACACACAGTCCTTGGTTGATATCTTGTGAAGCCTTGAACTAAACCTTTTTCCTCCACTCAAGTAAATCTCATCAAATGTAAGGCAATAGACACTAGTCCTCCATTATTACCAAAAGTAGGATATGGATACGTTGGGTCACATTAAATATTATGTATTTAGTTTATATATATATTTAATATTACAGTCAGAAAGTTGAAGTCTCAACTTATAAAAACACAATAACGATCAAGATTGATCGACATTTTATCTACTTTGATCCAATAGTTCAAAGTTTATCCCAAAAACAAAATTTCTCGCTCGACCCCAATGACAAAACTCAACCAACACACTCCCCAATGTCAAACAACTCCATTAATCCACACCTACCTTTCTCTTTAATTTTATTTTCTATTTGTTCGATTTAATCTTATGTTCCTTATGTCGCTGGTATGATTTAATTTCATTTTAATGGGCCAAAAAAATATAAAAATATAGAATGCTACTCATAGCAATAACAAAAGTTCTCTATCATTTGTTCATTGGTTCTTTTTCCCAACAGCCCAAAAAAATTTAAATAGACTACCAATAATGAGTCTCCATAATTTCGTATTCTGCTTTCTAAAGAATAATGATTCTAGATGAGATTCCTATCTTCTCCTTCATTCCTACCTTCTCTCTTATTTGACTCAACCGTTGGACATAAGTAATCAACATAATGCATCTTTCTCATTATCATCCGCACCGGCGATAAGAGGATTAGATCATTCCTTGCAATAGTTATTTGAATAGTCACGATAACTCTGAGTCAATATGCTTTGTTAGATGTTTATTTCTTTAATAAAAATCTTAGGACAGTGCTCAAGCATAAACACACTTTCCTTAGAGAACGTTGCATGGCAACCTAGTTTGATGAGTTGTCGAGTCCTTCTAGTGACCTAGGTCCTAGGTTTCACTCTTGCCTATTTCACTTCTTGGATGATGAAGTCCTTGTTCTTCAATCAAAGAGTATGGGACAATCAAGAGCAATGGAGTTCTATCCCCTAGATTCCTTTGCCTTACCGTGAGGTTTCCTAAAGACCAATGGATGTACACACTGACCTTAGGCTATAAAAGGGGAGTATTGAATAACTCTTCTTTGGTCAAATGTTGTAGATTGTAGAGGTAGGATTTTCTTTTCTTAGTGTACTTTTGTTTTTATACGATTACGATTCTTTTAAGTACACCCTCTACTGGCCATGATTAGTGACGATCACATTCTTAGAGTGGCCATGTAATTCCTTTTGTTGAGGTTCGGCGACCATGTGATTCCTTTTGTTGAGGTTCAGTCATGATCATATTTATATCACATAACTAATCACCTGATTGCATTGCAACTAGACATCAATCTTTTAGAGCTTGACTATCATATCCAAGACTTGCTCAGTCTAGTTCCCTGAATATAGGTCTGTTGAAGATTATTTAAAATTTAGGGGTCTCAAGTGTAATTACCATAAAATGATTGAACATTAGCAGGTATTACACGTGTTCAGGGATCGTTTGGTCATTTGATCAAACTTGGAATACCCCATAATAGAGATTCCTATGCATTGGAATATGATCATTTGACTTGCATCTTTCTGGGCATCTTAGGATTCTTAGTTGAAAATCAAATAAATAAGTGTAAGACCCTTCCCAACCAATGTTGTTTTAGTAGTCATTTTGATTTTTGCTTCAAAAACCAAAACATCTTGGAGGACTTGGGCACCATTAGGCATTGCTTATTCGTAAATGCCCCAAGTAAAGTAGACCTTAAAGTATCTCAAGGTCCATCGGAATAGGAGCACTCATCTTTAGGTGAACTTAATATTTAGATGTTTTCAACAGTTATCCGCTCTGCACTTGGCTACCAAACATTTACCTTAGGCATGATAACTGGCACATTAGAAGTGTGTCCTTCCCAATCCTCTCTACTAGAGAAAGGTCATCTCAAAGCTCTAATGCCCACACCGGATATAGACCGAACTGTCTCACAATGTTTTAAACCCAGTTCACGTACTGCTTTTATAAGCAAACAACTCAATCCTTAGAACATACTATAGCCCCAAGTGGCAAAGAACCGACATTGAGTTGTCAATCAAGGGCACGTCGCAATGGTCGATAGCTACTTAGTCTCATCCGAGAGTCCAGTGTTGTGAAAAGCGAGCCTATGCGCGAAGCGAGCCTTGATTGCCTTGAACATTTTAGGCAAAACAAAGTTAAATAAAGCAAGAAAAAAACAAGTTTAGGCGGCGAAGCAAAGAATAGAGCCACGCAAGAAAAGCGAACACCTAACTGCAATTTTTTATTTTCTCCTCCTCCCCCTTTTTCTTCTTCCTCCTTAACATTAACCAAACCCTAACAGAGATGATATTATATATGTATATATATAAAATAAATTGATTGATTCATCTAACACCATCATATGACAATCTATCTTATTATGATTAGATTATATTCAATGCTCTATTTTGATGTGAATGCTCTTGTTAATCAATTTGATTGGTTAATCAAATTGAATAATCAATTTCCTATATGCTCTATTTGATTAATCAATTTGTGAATGCCCTATTTAGTGGTGATATTAATCAATTACAGTGGAAGTCAAACTCACATTTGCTAGCTTTACATTAGATGACGTGATTAAGTCAATTAATTATATTGAGAATGCAATAATATTCAATATTTAATATCTTGTCTATTTAAAATATGTTGATATTTATTATTTTGGTTGCATTTAAATATTTTACATTTGTAAAGTTAAAACTTGAATATTTAGGAGTAATCAAAATATTAAACTAAAATATTTGCTTATTTTTTATATTGTTCGTTTTGTTTCGATGAAGTGCTTGCTTGGATGAAGTTGGATACTTTCACATAGGAAACTACTATTAGGGCATGAGAAGATTCAAAGAATATTGATTTCTGTGTTCATGACTAACAGTTGGTCTAGACTATGAACTCCCGAATTAGATGTCATCTTCTATTAGATGTTTTATAGTTGGCGAGATCGTTTCTCTCACTCACGAATATCAATGCTTGGTTCCCTTGAATGACTTTAGGGTTTACCACCTTAGAGAATCTATAGGAGCTTGTGATTTCTCCTTGGTTGTAGAGAGATTGCCTTGGTACTCAAAGAGGTCCTAAGAAGTACAAATAAAGCATCATCCTAAGGGGGAGAGTTGTCAAGTCTAGTTCTGAACAGTTGGCATCCTATATGCTTAATCCTTTTGACTTTCTCCACCCACCGAGTCTAGGATATGGCCCTTTTGGTATCCGAACACTACATAAGTGCATTTGAAAGCTTAAGAAGACACTTGGATCATAGTTACAGGTGATATCAATTTCCATCAATTGGCATCAAACATTTTAGATATCCTTGTGTGAACCCCTGAAAGCAAGTTGTTCAGTTAGCATATATATCCATTTGCTTGCATATGTGATATATTAATGTTTAGTGTCATATAGTTATCATATACATCTATGTTGCTTACATCACCCCATGTACGCCTAATAGTCCTTGATTCCTCTTTGGATTTCTTAGATTCATCACCGCCATGCACATTGAATATTTCTTATGTCATTTCTTGTCATTGCGCACCTTATTGCATATATATTGATCTCTTTTGTCATCATTACGATTTCAATTGTGCTTCGGCCATTTCTAACACAAAGGGGAAGAAAGGTATTGCCAGGAATACTTGTGCATACGCTTGCTAGCTGAGTTGGATTCGTGGTAATCCTTCTTACGCAAACTAGATTGATGGTGTAGCAGCTTGACATGAACTCAATTCATCTACTCAACTTGCATATGGACTGGCTTGCAAGCCAAGGAGGATTCGTGTAAGTCCTTCTCATGTAAATATGCTTGGAGAGCAATGGATTGGATTTAGGGGGACCAACCTCACAAAGTTCAAACCAAATGGCATCGCAGCGGTAGTGGTGTCTATGTAGTAGAGTAGGTTTCTCAACGTACTCATTGCATATTTCAATTTGAGTGAGCAAATGTAGTGAGGATTGCATTGTATTGGGGTGAGTGGCAAAATCCTATATTTTGGAATTTGTGATGAAATTGCTGAAGTGGGAGATTGTTAAGTCTAAGACTGTGATTAGCAATTTCAGGACTTGTAATGCAATTTTAGGATGTGTTATGATGGATAAATCACTCATAAGAGCTACAGATACAAGCCTCGGACTTGGAGCTTCCCGACACCAACAAAGAAGAAAAGAAGACATTTAGCCTCATGTTGATCGACGAACTCCAGCATTTTCGGAAAACTTCAAGCTTATAAGGAGTTATGTCTAGGTAACCTAGATCACGTTTGTAGGTTACGCACAGATTCCTAAGACTGACTTGCCTTGTTCTTGGAGTTGGCAATACACTGTTGGCTTCTAGAATAGGCTCGGTCGACCAACCCCTAATAATATTTGTTGACCACATCTGTCAAGTTCAAAAACAAGCCGTTGAACCCCTATAGATACCCCTAGGAGAGAGAAAGTGGGTGAAACGACCATCTTGCCCTCTTACCCACAACTCCTTATAAGCTTGAGAAATGAAAACTAGAGGAACTATCGGTTAGAGTCGAACTCTGCAACTATAGTCGAAGATCCTTCGCATATCCAAAAGAAGAACTTCGCAAATCCAGAAGATAAACAAGAAGAAAAAAAAACTTTCGTATACCTAGAGGAACTAGAGGAAAAAAGGCAATCATAGCCGATGGTGATGAAGGAGGAACCTTCTCCCTTCTGGTCTTTTGGTGGACAGCTTGTTGTTCTAGTCTTCGCCGATGAAGAACGCAACCTTTATTTTTTTTAAAACCTTAAGCACTGAAACGATATTGTTTTTACTGGCTATAGGGATTAAAAAACAAACTTAGGGTGAAACGACGTTTCATCCCCAAAAAACAAAAACAAAAAAAAAAAAAAAACAAAAAAAAGATTCTTAAGGTATTGTATCTTGTATCATTCGATATGGTACAAAAATGATACAAAAACACAATTAGTATTGTTTTTTCATGTGTTTCGTGACGTAATAATAACTATGCCCACGAGAGCTTAGGCAAAGACTTGAACAGAACATTCTCTAGCCAAGGATCTCACTGTCAGTTAGACTCCTTGTCACTTAATTTTGTATTAGGATCACTCTTGCATACTCACACCACTTTGAACTAGATTTAGAGGAATTGGCCCAAGATGGAGTTAATAAGTCCAAGATTTTGTTTTTAGTAATGACATGCACGGTTTGAGGTTGTGTTAGGCATGTAGGTGAGTGATAGAAAACATTCACCAAACCATAGTTAGGTGTCTTGTGAGGACTTATTTAGGTCGGTTGTAGAACCGTAGAGCACCTCCACAAATCCTAGATAAAGAATCTTCTAGGTTAGGTTGTAAGGGAACCTATGAAAAACCTTCATTAAATCCTTAAGTGGTGCCTTGCGGGGGTCATTTGTGATGGGCTAGTGGATTGGTCCTTTTTGACCCACACGCTTATTGGGGTTAGCGACGTAAGTGGAATGGGCCAAACTAAAAATGCAATGGTTATGTTTTTGGTTGCACAGCTCAACACAACTGTCTATCAGTCGTGGTGATCTGTTACTTAATACAGCACGTAAGATTTGAATTGATGTATCCCATACATATTCTCAACGAGGCAATAATGCTAAGGCGTATGATCTTTGAAGGAAGTCAGAGAGAGCAGTGTTATCAGAACCGGACTTTAATTGGACCGCTTAAAGAAGTGAACCGCTTAAAAACTGAAAAACCGACCGATTTTTAACAAAAATCGTGAACCGGCAATTTTTTAGAAACCGGACGGTTTAATGCCCATTTAAAAATTAAATTACCTAAACTAATTAAATCTATATTATTTTTGGTATTTGGGGCTTTTTTTTGCCCTAAATCTGTAAATCGCAGCACCACTGTCAGGCTTCAGCGACCAAGGCTCTTCGTCGTCTTCGATCAGGCTCAGCACCACCACATCCGTCTTCGACCAAGGCTCAACACCACCACCACCGTCTTCGACTAAGGACTCTTCGTCGTCTTCGACCAAGGACTCAGCACCCCACCGCCACAGCTCCAGCGATCAGGCTCCAGTCCAGGGATCTTCAACTGTAATCACTGATAAGCCACAGCGATTAGCGACCAGGCGAGGTGACAGGCTCCAACGACCAGGCGAACTCGGGCTATAAATTAAGGTAAAACTTCCTTTCATTAGTTCATATCTCAGTAACTAAAACTGGTGGTTGATTTTGGATGTAAACAAAAATGGTTTGTGCATCTGTCAGACTTGATTTCTTTAGTTTTGATTTCATTGGTTTTGACTCGTGAATGGTGGTTGATTTCATTGAATGGTGGTTGATTTCAATAAACAGGTTATAGTATTCAACTCAATAAACATATTTTATATTTTCTTGCTAAATTATTATGTTTTATAATTATTATATATATTTTTTATTTTTTTATTATATGGCCGGTTCGACCAGTGACCCACCGGTTGAACTAGTGAACTATTGACCTAGTCTCCTAGCCGATTCGATGACCGGTCCGGTTCTAATAACATTGTCAGAGAGACTAATCAGAAAGATTAGATCTTGTAGTTTATTTTGTAGATTTAACTACCTTGTGGCAAGAGTTTGACTACTACTATAATTTCAAAGCAGATTGTGCTAATAATGCAGTAAAGTTTCAACAGATGGTGGAAAATGAACGTGTATGAATTTCTTATTATTGAGTATAATCAAATTCATATTCAAATTTTGGGTTTTTGTTCATTCGCAACTTTACAAGAGGCCTATGCCCATGCTCAGCAAGAGAAGAGCCGAAAAATTGCTATGATTTATGCTCCTACTCAGGAACAGTCTGCATTAGTTGTTAATCCTCAACGTGACTTGAGTTTAGCCTTGCTCAAGTCTACTAATACAGGTGCCGGATGGCACTCTTACCAAGGATACATTAAAATGTGACTATTGTGGGAAGGCCAAACATACTAGAGAGTTTTGTTGTAAACTAATTGGACGTCCTACACGTGGCAGAGAGGGAGTAATGTGCGATCTCATGCACACAAGACAGAATCTTAAGAGCCTCCATCTCAATCTACTCATTCTAATTTCTTTCATTATGAGATGCAAACTCTTTGGTATCTAATGACTTAATCGGATATTTCCTATACTACAGTTCTTACTCCTGCCTCTTCTTCTAACTTTGCTTATCTATATAATAAAACAAAAGGGAGTTTGAAATTTTATACCTCATATATTTTCCCTCCTAAAATCGTCTTATCACACTCATCACCTCCCTCTTAACATTACACTACCTCTCTTGCACACAGCCGCCTGACACACCCACATGGAGCACCATGCCTGTCATCCCTGTCAAAAATCTTCTAATTTTTTACCCTTCTTTTCCTCTATGCCTGTCAGTCATGTCTTTCCTCTACACTGGGCAAGAACCCAGGTGCCCCCTCTCTTCCCCCCCTTCGCCAAAACCATTTTATACCCCTTTCTTTCTCTCACCGGCAACATCTCCAACGCCATGAGATTCTGAAAGTGCAACGTTTCCTCTTAGTGCCTATGTTTGTTTTTGGACTATTTGCCTTTATCTAACTTCCACACTCCGACAACCAGCTGAACTCCTTTTTCGCCGGAAATGTGACATACCCATTTTTCTCTGGCCGAATTTGAGCCCGAAACCAAAAATTCTGACCCCAAGAACCGTCCTTACGATCATGTCCATGAAGAAACAGAGCATTGAAGGAGTGAGTGATGAGATGAACACGATCGCGTCTCAGAACTTGGATCACGACCCTGCTCGAAGATGGGTTCGATCAACTTTCATGAACGTTCAGCAGCAGCTTGATTATGTATTGTTTAAGGTTAGTTTTGATTTGATAATGGTAGGAAGAATAATTAGATTTTTGGAATTTTAAATTAATTTTAGAATCTAATTTTAAATTAATTAGAATTTTTGGAATTTCGTTGTTTCTTCATGTAATTTGCTTTCTATGGATTGATGGGTAAATGGCTCCTATTGGGATCAAAACAGAGGAGGTAAGTGATCTACTGCTATGAAGATTAATATATATACCACTCTACAGGCTAACACTATCGAAGAGTTTTTTTTTGGTTCAAATGTCGGGTCAGTTCATGCCCACTTCGACTAATCTGAGTCCGGGCAAAGACAAGGGCATTCACGCCTGGACTAAGGGAAGGATTTATCCCTCATGGCTTGCTTGGAGGCCATTCTTTTTAATTTATATTTAGACAGTTTTTCAATTTGTCTCTGTTGTTAAAGTGGCCTTTGTTTGGCAAAAACTATTTGCACTGCCATTTTTTTAATTTATGTTTTAGACAGTTTTCCAATTTGTCTCTATTGTTAACGTGGTCTTTGTTTGGCAAAAACTATTTGTGCCTATATGTAAAGTTTTAATTGGTGATTTTTTTTTGTTATTCTGTGTCTTTAGGCACGAGTAATTACTAGTGTGTGTGTATATATATATATATATATTCGCAACTTCAGTTTTATCCCCTACATGTTTTCTCTCTCAAAAACATCACATCATTCATTTCTATCACATGTTCAATTATTTAATATTTGATTAATTTGTAGTTTAACATAATTTTTATTTTTGGCATCATCCATACACGATAACATACACATGTTGAAAAAATTTTGTTAAATTGTGTATTTTGAGAAAATTAATATTTTTAAGAAAATAATGAGTAAAAATAAATTTTAAATGATGTAATCAAAGAAATGAAGAAAAAAAAATTGTTATTTAATATAGTGAGATCGATTTTTTAAAAATTCGAATTTTATATTTCATCGTGCCTTCAGACACACATTATGACTAGTATAAGTATATATCTACTACTGTGTTTAATGCATCATCCCCATATACTCCTTGGAGACACGAATTACATGACAAAGGTCTTCTAATCTTTTCTTTTCATATTCTACTCATTTTTATAGTGATAAAGTTAAGGTGGTCTTTGATCTTTGTCTTCCATTTCTGAAAAAGATGCAATTAATTGCACAACTTCTTTATATTCTTCCAGTTCCTAATTTTTTCACTAATTTATTATTTGTTAATAGTATTATTAAATCCTTGAATTGTGCAATAACTTTTTTTCGTACTCATTATAGCTTTCAAGATTTGGAATCAAAAAAAATAATTGGCAGTGGTAGAACAAATGATGGTCTGTATCTCCTGGATGTTGAAGCTTCTTCTCAATCTACCAGTCAAACTCTCCAGTCAAATGGTGTTTTGGCCTTTCAATCCATACATCATTGGCAGAGACGTTTGGGACATCCCACATTTAGTTCCTTCGAGAATCTTTTTCCTAATCTAGTGAAGAAATGTAGTAAACAATTTTTTGTTTATGATGTTTGTTAATTTACCAAGTATAAACATTCATCTTATCATAGTACTAATAAAGTATTGCACCTTTTATCATTATTCATTTTAATGTTTGGGGCCCTTCTCGTGGTATGTCTATTTGTAGTTATCATTGGTTTATTACCTTTATTAATTGTTGTTCTCGCCTTACTTGGTTTACCTACTTCGCAATTGTTACCCCTTTAGCCATTGGCAACATTTAGCATCGGGTAGCCTCGCTCAAAGACGCTCATGCCTTAGCCAAAATGACAGAAGTCCCATGCATGACTGAGGGAGGCAGTCTATGCACATGGACACGTGGACACAAATCAACATGCAAACAAGGAAGCGGGTGGCTTGAATTGTGGGGCAATGCTAGCTTGAATAATTGAACCATGAGCTGGGCCAGGGTTAGGCACGAATGTAATGCAATTCGGATGCTGAGGACTCCTAGCACATGCACAACATGTGAGGAAGTTGGGCATGTGCTCCGTAAATGGTGGCAGTTCTATGCAATTTTCTGACAAATGGACAGCATGTGAGATCTTTGTCAGATTCAGACAGCCTGCAAGAAAGTTACAGACATCAGTTATAACTTATTCTGCCATCCAATCAGAGCAGACTCTAGAGGATTTGAATTGTAGTCATGTGCCTAGGCAATTGGGCTTGTAACCGCCACCCTGAACATTATAAATAGGGTGTCTGGGGTCTGTAGTGCAACAAGAGAGTTGGCACATTTTTGTAAACAGGCCCAAGACTTGAGTCCCTTATACTTTATTGAGAAAGAAAGGTTTGATTGTTGCATGTAAATTCTATATACTTTGCCTGTGTGTTTACTTACTGTCCATTGCTCATCCATTGATTTTTACTCTCAATCCTTCTAGGGAATGCAACTCGTATTGCTACTTATCTTATTAATCGTCTACCTTTGAGTGTCCTTCAATTTAAGTTTCCTATTGAGTGTTATTCTAAGTCTTTTTCCATTCCTTCTATTTCTTCCCTTTGTCTTAAAGTTATTGGTTGTTGTTGTTTTCCATGGCTCAACGATGTGTCTTTGTTGGTTACTCTACCATCCAAAAGGGATATAATTGTTATCTACAATTTCAAAAAATATATGTTAGCATAAATATTACCTTTTGTGAATTTGAGTCATTTTTTCTCTACTCCCTAGACATTTCTTCAATGGGAGAATACCACTATCGAAGAAGAGATGTTTTGTCAAGAGCCACTTCTTCAACTATCTGTTCAGTGGAATGTTAGCCAGAATGAGCAACAGCTTAAGGAGGAAAAAATTATTATAGTGATCCACATGGTGCTCACCTCCATAAGGATAATCTGAAAACCTAATTCTCGATGTCAAAAACTACAAATTAACCATGTACCGCGAAATTAGTTGAATTCTCTTACTCTAGTCCATCCTCCTTTGATTTATCATGTAATGAACCTCCAGATGTTACTCTTGTTATTGATAATCTATTTGTTGATGACTCTAAACTCCCTATTGCATTGAGAAAGGGCGTTAGAACTTGAAATTGACATCCTATCTCAAACTGTCTCTTTTGATTCTCTATCTCCATCATATCGTAGTTCTGTTTCCTGCTTATCTTCTGTGTCTATTCCTCAAGGTTGGAAAAAAACTCTCACGATCCTAAGTGAAGAGAAGCAATGGTAGAAGAAATGAAAGCCTTGAAGAAAAAACCAACACATGGGAGTTGGCTTTTGCATTAATCATAAAGGGAAAATCTGCTATGTGATTCAAATTTTATGAGGTATTTTTGCTATATCTATCACAAAACATGTTCGTTCTCCAAAAGAAAAATCACAAAACATGTCCAAATATTTCATTATATACAAAAACTGAAAAACAAAATCAAGTTTACACTCCATCACAAAGATCATATATCTTTTTTACTGAAGCTTTACTTTCTCCTAGAATTTGATATTTACTTCCTGAACTCACAATTTGTAGGTTATCTCAGAGTTGATAAAGTAATTGTATTAGACAAACCCAAATCTGAAAATTTGTGAAATTAACCTAATATTCAACGACTAAAATAAATATATAACGTAGAATAACGTTTTGATCCTCAAAATAAGGTACTATGTATATGTAAAAAGCAAAAAATAAAAACAAAAAATAAAATAGTTCATTTTATCCTTTGTATCCAATAGTCTTTCAACTTTTCGATTTCTCCTCTTCGTCTCTTTCTCTAAAAGACAAGATCAAAATAGTTCAATTCTTCTATTCCTATATGAAAATCCCACAAGATTAACAATTCAATTTTAATTTTAAAGTTTAAACCCTGTTCATGTTCAAATTAGGTTATCAAATTTCAATCATATTTGAAGTTCTATATTGGTCATAATATATTTATTTTTATATATACTAGGCTTATTTAATTCTTCTTTATGAGAATTTCGCATTGCTACATATGTTTTTTTGTCTCATTTTCTCAGTTGATAAGACAGGATCTTATGATTCTCGATCCGATCTCATGATCTCGATCCTACAACCTCCCCAATCGATCCAAAGATAGGATCCCTATTTTAAAAACCCAAAAAATATGCACAAGGTTTTTAGAGTAGTCCTACATATGTTTTTTGTCTCATTTTCTCAATTCATAGGTCAGGAACCTCCCCTATCGATGAAAAATGTACAAGGTTTTTTGAGTAGTCCTATTCAAACAGCCCTCCCCCCCCCCCCCCCCCCC
>CAUOFW020001724.1:2965957-2973457 GCA_963454935.2 Ilex paraguariensis
CCCCCAAAAAAAAAAAAAAAGAGGACTTCACAAACATTATTGTATCTCATTTTCTATGAACAGTTGTATTTTGGCCTAATATTTTTCCTACTACATGTCTATGTCTATCAAAATGTTATGTTATGTGTTATTTCTATACTAAGGGTAGTTTAGCACTTTGAAAAAATATATAAAAGCTGGATGTAGTTATGGGCTTTGAGTCGATAGCCGATACCGGAATCCTAAACCACAAACACAGTCTAGGCCTTGTCCAATAAATTTAGGTTACTACATTTTTTATTCTATAATGCATTTGCATTAATATGAAATACAATTCCACTATGCATCATGAAGTTTCAGGAGTCGAAGGTATTTGTCAATTCCCAGATTTGCTGAACTTGGGATGAAAATGCAGTCCATTGCATAAATGCAGTCTCTATTGAGGGAATCAGGCCTTTTTCTTTTATTTGTAGATGGATAGGCCAAAAAGGTTTTTGTGTCTGTACATGTGGCCTTGGTTAGGTGGAGGCTGTTCTTAGTAGTCAAAAGTCAAAATCTACTACTCTCAATCATCCAAGTTGGCAGGTTCATGAGCATGAAAAAGAGCAACCCTTACTATGTAACCTACAGTTACTTTGAATGCTCACCAATGAAAGGTTGAAAGACAAATCAAAGAACTTTATCACAATACCTAATAGAGCTAAATTACAACATCCAAGTTGGATTTTGGAATATTTTCCTTTGTTGTAAAGGCCAGGTGCTGATGAGTATGAAAAACAGCAATCCACCTATTTTGCACCCCATAGTCACCATTGAAACCTCAAGGATGCAAGGGGAAAGCACAACAAAGAATTTCTAATGTTCTTCAGAAAAAGTTCAACACGAGAGGAAAGAATAAATCAACTATTGTGATCATATATGACACAATACACAGCCTACCTCATTGCATTACCTCAAGTACAAAATACTCTGGGAAATCATGAAAGTCATTTGGCCTGAAAAAGGAAGAATTCATGTGACTTAGTACGTCAAATGAAATTTGGCAAAATTGGCACTATGAAATTCAAGAAGCTCACTTGGGAAGTCCAATATTCGCATCAAATCTCCGACTTTTATAAAACTTAACCAGATGGAATAAACCCGCCCAATCAGTTTCCTAATTGAAAGAACACAATGTCAAAAACATTAATATCAATAAAATGTATGCAAAACAAGAAAAACAGCTGAATGTATACTTGCTTGTTTATGAAAATCTCATATGGGTTTCTTGGAGAGAGTGAGTGTGTGTATGTGTGTATGCATGCTCTCATAAGATCTGCACTGTGCAACATTTGAAAACTCTGTATGATTGGAAGAAATTGCTTATAAGCCCATAGCACCTCAGATGCAGTATTAGCCAATGCAAATGCCGCCTCAATTCGAACTCTCCAGAAGGCCTTGACAATACCAAAGGAATATCAGAATTGACACTCACAAACCACGTGGGAACCTAGGAAGCACGGATACTATACGGATACAGAAACGGAATATGAGCACAATACGGATACAATTAGGATGCGTTCACAATAAAATATATTTTATATTTTACTATTATTTAACGACTAAAAATACTATTGTTTAACAATTATTTAACAATAGTAAGCAAAATTTATAATTTTCACCTTAAAAAAGACGAAATATCGACTCATTATGATATATTCATAAAGTGAACGTGACCAATTAATGGAAACCAACATTTAACTAGTTGGTTTGTTTACAAGTATTTGTTTATAAGATTATAGTGTAATTGACTCATTTTTTTAAAAAACAGTTTAAAAAACCACTTTGTTGATGTTTTAAAAAAACACTTTAAGATTATAGTGTAACTGACGTATTATAGTAGATAATACTTTAAAAAACACTTGTGTCTTCAAAATCAAATAGAATTTTGTTGATATTTTGTATTGTAAGTGAACTCAAAAAGAGATTAGATTAAAGTTAAAAAATTTCTCCATAGATAGAAGTATCCGCAAAGTATTCACATATTTTATTAATTATTAGATACGTATGACGCGTATCCGATATGTATTCTCGAGTATCGTATCCAATATGGGTACGTCGACATTGATAAAGTATCCGTGCTTCATAGGTGAGAACCATTGCATTTTTTCGAAACAAGATTGATAGAGCTACCTTGGAGTCACTGAGGAAATTATTCAAAGCATTAACAACAGAGAATGAAAGCTGTGGCAGCGCTTCTAATATCTGTATTGCATGTGACTGAGCAACAACGTCTCTGTCCTTCTCCAATTGATTTATCTGAGTATGTATCCACACTTATCAATATGATGAAAGTATACTACAAGAAATCAAATAAAGCAAAAAGAGGTTATACACAAAAATACAGCTGATGCAATCAAATCATACAACTGCAATACAGAGACAAAAGGCATCCTAGTTGTAGTTCTTCTCATCCATGCACTACCTACCGTTGAAATGGTGCAGAAAACTATCACTCCCTTCAAGAATCAAACATCAAAAGCAACAAGCTAAAACATGTGAGTGAAAGATATATGCATCTTGTTTTATAAACTTGGGATCTAATTTTTTGGGAAAGCTGTGGATATGACTTCAAACATCAAGAAAAGCTCAGGTTTGACCAAGCACTCAGAGGCTTGGCATTCTTGATCAAGGCATGTTAGGCAGGTGGTTATGAAGATATGCTAAGGAGGAGGGAAACTTAGGAGGAGGCATGTACAAGGAAGGTTTGGCTCCAACAAATCCGGTTAGTGCAACAATTAAATCCTTGTGCTGTATGGTGTGGGGATTGTGGAAAAAAATTTCTATCGTTAGGGTGAGTTTTCGAAGTATGATTCCTTGAGGTGGGTGATGAAAGGAGGGTGAGATTTTGCATTTTTACTCAACGTGGCAATCATTTTTTCAAGAACTGCTTCCTGGCTCTTTATCAAACTTCTGTAAGCAAGAGAGGTAGGGATCAAGACGTTATGGGCAATCAATAGCTCAAATATCCAGTTTCCCAAAGAAGGGTTTAGAATTCGGTGGAAAGAGGTCAAAATCTTTATGGATGCTTTCAGGAGACGGATGACAAGGGGAGGGGATTGACTAAGTTTCCAAAAAAAAAGTTGGTCGGCAAACCCTTTTTACTGACATGATTTCTTGAGATATCTCAATTCTTCAAGCATTTCATAAAGACCATAGCATGAGATCTGCAAACACATTAATTCTTTGAAAATCAACTTTTTTCCAAAGTAATAAACTAACCATTGCTGTAATAATTTATCCAAAAGTATGTCATGGGTCTATTCATACACTAAAGTAAACTATATATTCATGTATATATAATATTAGGAGATCTTTGCATTGGAAGCTCATTGTTCACGTCAACACTGATGTCTGTCTTTGTGTCTGTGTCAGAAAATTGTAGCCTCAAAGTAGTCCACCACCCACCCACCCCCCAAAAAAAAATCCCCTCAATGTACCAAATAAATGCATACAACAGAAGAATTGCAAAAAAATGAAAAGGTTGCAACGGCAGAAGTAAAGTGATTGACTGCGCAACAATTATTATGAAGTGTTCAGATGACTGAACAGTTCAACAGTAATCCTTTCCCACTGATGTAGAATATCCACGGATGCAATAGAAATAGACATAAGCTTGACATTGTTTAAGCACAATCACAATAAATTCTAATGAGAAACAACAAGAGGCTCATACTGACCCACATCTGCACAGGTTGATTAAAATGAATTTCAGCAAGATACTCCATTTCTGGATCTGCCCTGAGCCATAACAGGGGCGAATCAGAACTGCAAATTGACATATCACCACACATTAGATAAAAAGAATACAAAATAAACTCCATTAACCTCCGATCCAGGGAAGAAGGTCACAAAAAGTAAATATATTTGATACTTACTTGGAGCGCATATCTAGAGTAGATACAGCATCACCATTATCATCAGAGCCATCAGGTTTAGAACCCTTTTTTGGCTTTGGGAAGCGTTTTGCAGCTAGCTTTGAATGGCACTGTATCTCAAGCAGCTGCCAAGTTTCTCCAGCCATTGGTAGAATTGGATGATCATACATGCCATCAAGTTCATGCACCCGTATGCTCATCATTCCGGGCCATCCAACATCTCCTTCACCGTTTCCGGAATCAGGATTACCATTGGGAACACCCGCGCTGACATCTGGTGTGGCAGTACATGCTCGCAAGACAGCCAATTCGACCATATTTTTTCGTTTGTTATAGGAAAATCCCATCCTTAGAAAGCCCCCCAAAAACAACCAAAATTTAAAAAAATGATGTCAGTACAATGATGTCACGGTTCCAAAACACAAAATATACTGAAAAGACAGCATGAACCATACTGTAGAACTGGACAGCCACAAGATCCCACCCATCGGGGAAAAAATTCTTTCAGAAATGGGCGTTCAAGGTTCCCAACCTTATTCGCGAAGTGTCGAAACTGCAAATCAAAGTACAGGTAAACTAAGTGAACTCTCAAATGCAAAAATTAAATATTAGAGAAATGACCACGATGCAAAAGATGGAGAATTAATCACCATCACAGAACATTCACACAGCAAATACTATATTACATCAGAACCCAATCAAGCCCTTAATGTCTCAGAAAAAAATAGAGATAAAAACAGTGGGAAAAAAAAAAAAAGCATTAACAAAGGCATATATTTTTCTCTACCCTTTAAGAGACACATGTACAATTAAGTCTCATCATCTGCTATGTAAGTCACAACCAGCAGGTAGGGAAAGCTATCATAAAGACAAAAGGTGGGACAACTAAGATTAACATTCTTTTTAATGAAAAGAAAAGGACTAGAAAATGAGAGGTAGAACGAGATAAAATGTAAAGCTTCTGGGATCATGATGCTGTTCCTGATAACTATGTTCAAAGGCTGGAGTAAACTGCATCAGAAACGTTAAATCCGTTCATGATTTAGAACAGGCGCTTCTTGAGAAGTTAACCAGCCATTGACAGGTGCAGAGATAATTGGGGTTGAGATAATAGAGCAGATACTAGATGAAAATCTTTTCCCCATCTGCTTGATGGGTTCTTATCTAGTGAAGGTTACTTGGGTATCATTGGACTTGCAAAGATGGCACTCTTTGCAGCAACTGCAACAATAGCAATCATGCAAATAGAACCTGGAATTTGGACGGAAAAACAAGTTTCACCAGTAAGGCTATGTTTAAGAAAAATGACTTCAGTTTTTCTAACATTGTTTTCTCCACCACATGGCTTATCACATTTGTAAGTTTTCAGATCACAGAGATAGCCAAAGGTCAGTACCATCGAGAGAGCAACAATAGAATAATTTGGGGATGCGCACCCAGTTTCAAATAAAATTAATTGGTATCGTAAAGCACCCTTGTTTTGGAGAAAATATTCAATTGTAATGGTGCTACAATTGCAACGTAATCAACACGTGATATTAACAAGTAATTATAGACAAACATGTAGGACTAGTGGATTGTACCAAATTTTATAACCTGACACCTGGTATCACCAACCAATTAAAAACAAACTTGTAGGACTAGTGAATCCCACCAAATTTCATAACCACCAATAACTACCATATAGGATTAGTGGAGTTTCCAGTCCTAGTAGTTTGTTTGTAATTGGATGGTGATACCCCATATCAATGATAGTTTGGTACCACCATTACATTTAATATTTACTTCCTGTTTGGGTGATGAGCAATTACATATGAAACTTAGCACCATACCCAAAATTATCACTATGTTAAGAGACCAATTAGCCCTATGAGTACCTAGAATGTATAAGAATATCAGACAACACTAAAAGGGACAGCATGGCTTATATCTCTTTTGCCTTATGGCCTTGATTGCCCTGTTTCTGTTAGCCAGTATTTTTTCTCTTAACTTCACAGGAAGCCATATAATCTGAACTTTTATTGTGGTCAAAGAAGAGGGAGAAAGGAGAGTATGGGCCAACAGTTTCTAGTCAATTACCTCCTTCGTACTCAGAGTTCTCAAAGGGCGAGCCATATCTTGAGCACGAAAAACAATCATCTGCAGAATCTGCACATGGAAAGAATTAATAAAAAACAGCCAGGACAGAATTGGAAAATATTAGAACTGAGATCTTTTAATCATCAAAGTACTATTTGAATTTAACCAGATTTGGACCAGATGCAACCCATTGAAAACCATATGCTACAGTGGCCTTCATTTGTTGCACATCATTCATAGTTTGCCTCAATAACTTTCTAGGCTGAAGTCTGTTCCTTGGCAATTGCAGGGGAGGTTGTACCCCAAAACAAAAATAAAGAATTGTGTATGAACCTTTTACCAATTAGAGTTTCCAAACTCTATTTTGTGCATTATTGTTGGACTCCAAATCCTATTGAAACAGAGAGCACTAAGAAATCTACATATTTGCCTTTGCATTAAGTGAATAACAAATTTAGACAGCTATTATAACTATTTTGCTGTTCAAGGATATTTTGATGAAATCCCATGCCAGGCTTGATGCCTAAGGAAATACAAATTCAAGAAATGACATCTTCTACATTCTTTCATCTCCTATTTTATTTGATTTCAACTTTAAGCCTACTACCCTCATTCTACTGCTATACCTAACCTTTACCAGATCCTCATTGAATTTAACCTGACACCCAAACTTCTAAATTGCTTACATCCACAAAACTCCAGTACCCTAATCTTAAAATTTCAGGATTTATCACTTTCAAGTTAAGCTAATTTCAATATTTCCGACTTAAACGTGTCTCTTCTCCTGATGGAAGTAGCCTAGGTTTGTAGACGCAGCAAAAAGGTCTGCCTCTAAACAGTCCTTCTCATTCAATTGATGGTTCCACATCCTTGCCAATATTTGCTTTAGGTAAACTGTATCTGAACAAACAAATTATTATAAACCTCTTCTTCAAGAAAATTATTTCACTAAATGCCCTCATGAGCATGCCCTTTACACCAAAGTGGAGAATGGAGATATTTTACTTGTTTGCTTGTACGTAGATGATTTGATCTTCACTGGCACCAACTCACGAATGTTCGAAGAATTCAAGAAAGCAATGGCTCGAGAATATGAGATGACGGCCATTGGACTCATGTCATACTATCTTGGAATTGATGTGAAGCAAAATAAAGATGATATTTTTATCTCCCAAAAAGGTTATGCAAAGGAAGTTCTCAAAAGGTTCAACATGGCTAATTGTAAACCAATTAGCATGCCGGTGGAATGCGGAGTCAAATTGTCAACACTTGATGGTGGAAAAAAAAGTGGATCCAACCTATTTCAAGAGTTTGGTGGGAAGTTTGTGTTACTCAACATGCACAAAACCAGACATACTTTTCAGAGTTGGACTAGTGAGTTGGTTCATGGAGGAGCCAACCACAACACACTTAAAAACGGCCAAGAGAATTATCCGTTACATAAAAGGTACACTTGATTTCGGCCTATTTTATTCATCATCTAACAATTTCCGATTTGTTGGATATAGTGACAGTGATTGGCCGG
>CAUOFW020001724.1:2978457-3022133 GCA_963454935.2 Ilex paraguariensis
AAGTCAATTAAATCAATGTTTTTAACAAGACTGATGGAACTAGTTCTCATATCTACATAATATATGTTAGTAAATCTACCATATCCTCCTTCAATTAGTTGTGTCTAACAAGTTTTTGAAGTACTAATCCTAACTACTGAATATAAGTTTAGAAAACTAGACATGTAAGTTATGTGAAAGTGTACCGAGACATACAACCACCTTTTCAACCATGCCCTGTCTATTTTGGTCAGCAAAGTACAATGACGTACCAGACTTTGGTAATCCAAGAAATTTAAATCACTCCAAAACAGTGTATCTTTTCTTGGTTTTATCTTCTTTCAAGTTTAAAGACTTTCTCTTTTCTCCTCAATAATAATTGTAATTTCTGAAAAGGAAAAATTCATGAGAATAAAGGGCTAAGCTTGATCATCTTTACACCTCGCTCTACTAAGCACTCAAAATGTCCTCCAGTTTTGCATTGATGAAGGATCCACCTAGAGTTCTACTTTTAATCACTTATGTTGAGTAGAATTGACAAGTAAACGGGGCTTTGAAATAGCTTGGTAGCCTTGATCAAAATCTCGTACAAACTCATCCATTAATTTATCAAGTCATGCACTTATATTAGTAATATTGTTATTGTTTTATTGCCGTAATTTGTGTCCTTGTTCCCTATATTATAAAAGAGGGGATGTAAAATTCCATCCCTTACTATTCAAATGACTCTCGCAATAACAAGTTCTAACTTTGGTGAAAGACTTGAAGTCATCTTTGATCTCTCACTATTCTAGGGGCCCACACTTCTCACTAGATTTTTTCTCATTATACCAAAAGGCACAACGTGAAGACCATATCTATAGAGCACCCATCTAAAAAAACTCTTATCATGGAGCAAATCAACAAAAACCCCTATTCCATTCACAACCAACACACAGTAAATAGAGTCACTCTCACTGAATCAAAATGTCAACTTCTTTGCATTCTCCGCCATACTCAGCTCTCCTCGGCTCTTCAAGTACTACTCTCTGTCTGACACATACATTACAGGAGTTGTCAATCTAATTGTTCTTTGATCAAGCATAATAGAAGGATGAGAAGTAGAATTTCGTATTCAAGTGGCAGAGAACATTTCCTAAAATCCAGGCTTCCTTTGGCTTCTCTTCATCTCTTGACACCGGCTCTCTCTCTCTCTCTCTCTCTCTCTCTCTCTCTCTCTCTCTCTCTATCTCTATTATATTTTTTGGTAATTTGAATTCCAAATCTGATTTAGATCAATATTTTATTAATGCTATTAGGTTCGAGCATTGAATTGGATGTTGTGTCAAGCTACAGTTAGATCATTCCCGACACCGTTATTTTTCGATGATTTCGAGAGGTAATTTTTCTCCGTTCCTCAAATTTCCTTATATTTTTTTGCCTTTTCAATCTGAATATTGTGATTTGTTTATTGCTTGATAACATATGTTAAATTATCTTTAAAAAATGTAGTTTTCCTCCAACTACTGGAACTGTTTGCTCCTCTTTCCTCTTAGGTATCTCCAGCTTTCCTGATATAAAATGTAAGGTAAATGTTCGATTCACAAATATATGTACTTACGCGTGTCTTTATTAGTATAGTTTATCAAGCTCATCCAATTGCGTTGCACAAGCTCACTCTGGTTCACCCAATAGAGTCATAGACAAACTTATAAAATCTGAATTAAGATGAAAGAGTTTAAAAAATCTTCAAAATAGACACATACACTAGGAATTGGGAGCGGTAGATGTCTGTTTGATTAAATTCATGTGTATGAGTGTGCAATCACTTTATTTTTATCCAGTTACTTAATTTTTGGGCATAGAGTGCTGTGGATAATGCATTGGCAAATTCAGAGTGTTACAAATTGGAGAATTTTGATGTTCAGATGTCCTGTTTCTTTAATAAGGTTGGCATCTTTCCTGTTGAAATTGAATGTTGAGGTCACTCTATTGGTTTAACTGTGTTGCAGATAATTGATCACTGAAATCGACAAGCTTTAGTAAATATTGGTAGTAATCTAGCAGAGCTGGTTCCTTGACGTGTTTGAACTGAACTGGATGTTCGTCTTGCATGTGACACACATGCATCACTAGGAAGGTCTTAATTTTTTCACTTGCTTTAATTAAGCACAATTTTTCTATACCTTGAATTTTATTTTTTTATTATGATGTTTTTCCTGTGTTTGAATTTTGAAAACTCCGTTAGCTTTCATTGGTCTATCTATATTGATCCATAAAGAGAAACAAGATGAATGGATAACCCTTGTTGAGGAAATTGAATAGGGTTGGGGGCCCAGGCCCTATGTCCTTCCTCTCATGAAGAAAGTAAAAGTAGCACATTGAATTCGGATAAATTCCAAAAATGTGAAGAAGATGAAGTGAAAATGGTGGAGAAGAATTCACTGTGTGATGGTCATCCCAAATGAAACTTAAAACATCATGGGACTCTTTTCTTGTTCAAGTGGACATACTTTTATATTATGAATTAAATATTTTTTTCCCGTAAGTAATTTAAAAATAATATTTCATGTGCCATAAGGAAAAAGAAATACATATGAAAAGGGGGATAGCTTGAAGTTGAGTTGACCAGTTACATCAAACAATACAAAGCAGTTGAGATGTGAATGTTGTTTAATACGAGGAGAAACCAAAAAATTAACATTTCAATGGAACTTATGCATTGAGGAAATCGCAAATGATAAGCTTCTCGTTAAACTGTTTACAATCTTACAGTTCTGCCTTTGTCATTTTTTATGATTGTGAGTGTACATGGAATTTGCCTTTCCAGCACATATTAGTATGTGTGTAGTTTGGAGAGAGAGAGAGAGAGAGAGAGAGAGAGAGAGAGAGAGAGAGAGAGAGAGAGAGAGAAAGAGAGATAGAGATGAAGAATAAAGCATATTGCCTTTGATAGAGACAAACATGGGATATGATATTTTGAGATATCTTCAAGAGGAGATTTTCCATTGAAATGGCATAGATGACGGGCACCCTTGGATGCACTTCTCATTGACGTGTTGTTAGACATGGATGTTTATAGGTGGTTAGTAAGGTCAAAATATGTAATCGATTTCACGTAGTTTTAACGAATTGTAATTGACGTTCTTTTTGGAATAGCATCAAAGATTTATCTAAATTGGCTAGGTAAAAGTTGATTTATCAGGAGTTACAGTTCTATTCCAAAAAGAACATCTTTTATGTTGACTTTTTTATTGGATCTCATGAACATCACAGCCTACCCTGCCCATCGGTTTTAGTTTATAACAGCAGCATTGTGGAATTGTACATGCATGTGTCTACTTATAGTTGGGTTTCCATGGGATTTTTCTTAGTTTTGCGAAAGAAGTTGGCAAAGTTTTGTGTGTGTGTGTTTCAATTGACAAGCTATAACCAGGAATAGTTAAAGACATTGTTATTACAAACTTGTGATTATACTAATTCGTAGCTTCGGGGTTTTGAGTTTACCATTATGCACTTGTGCTTGACCTATTGAAATTAAACAATGGTATTGAGGTCCCTCTAGAGCAATTTTTGTTTAAGATTGTATGGTTTCCTTGCCCTTTCCTTTCTTTTCCCTTTAATATTGTTTGCTTTCCTTGCCCTCCAGGTCAGTTTCTATTCACTTCCCCTTTCCTGTAAGGGCTTAAGGTCTTCTCTATTTGCCTTGATAAATCAAGTGTTTATATGTACAAAGCATGGTCAGGAATGTATACTTTTAACTGTAGGGTCCTTATCTGGACTACATAGGTTCATGGTTATCTTGTCTAAACAGAAAATGAAAAGAACAGCAAATGTTTGTTTAAAAAGGGAAAAAATATTACGTGCTACATGAATTTATCATTAACGTGGTTAACTCTATTAGTATTTCTATGGATCACAAACATCAAAATACGTTTTCTATTTATTGTGTGTTGCTTGATCTTTAAGGCATGTGCACTGCAAGGACAAACATTGTCAAGATGCGGCTCAAAATGACCCACAAGAGAAGGCTAAGGAAGTAGAAGAGAGACATGTAATGGTTTGGTCCATGACAATGGGAATAGCTTTTTCGTAACATATTTTCAAAGTCATGCTAGTTTGAAAACTACCATAGACAATTTCCCTTGATGACACTAGGACAAAAAATAACTCTTAAAAATATCAGAAGTAGCTTTGTGAGAAGAGGAAGAGTTTGGAAGCTTTAGTTGTTTGTTGGGAAAAAGAAGACAGAATTTTCATTAAGTAGGCGATTGTTTCCCCTCTTTCTTTATTCCTTTTTTTCTCCTTCTCCTTGTTTCATTGACTTCATTTTTCTGTCATGTTGCGTAACAATCAATTCATATATTTATTCATATATTTATTTTCGGAATTTTCACAAACACAAGCTTTGCAAAGTGGTACTTTAACCATTAGAATCATGTATGTTCCACTCATAATTCATCTTAGTTTAGCTTGTATTGTGAACATCATTCACTACATTGGTTTCTATCCAAATGCATTTACATTATTCTACAAAATTTCATTATCTCACAAAAAATGAGCTCTAATTAGTGTGCAAAATTGCCACCTCTTTTGGTACCTAAAACGTGTAGGGAATACCCTCATGTTTTTTGAAACTACACTGCAATCTTGCTAGAATTTCTCTACCCAATTAATGGGGAACATTCGATTACTATCTTTCCCTCAGTACATTTTGCCTTCAATTTGATTAAAAAATAATTCCTTCTCCAACCTATAACTAAGCACCAATACTCTCCCTGTTCAAAACCATATGCATCGTTTCCAAATAAGTTTCCCTCCCATCAGTGATCAATACAACACCACAAGTTCCCCCAAAGAGAACAGCAAACAAAATCCCCCATCAATATCTGCTAGGTCATCAATGAAGGGCATGATCAGAGAATTTGAATCCCGTGAAGAGAGAGGACATCTCACTTCACATGCAAAGAAGACCTCATCTCTCAATATAAAGGGGTATTCAACCAGTCCATCTCCAAAGCCTTGTCCCATGTGCAAAGGGTTTTGGACGCCTTTGGCAACATGCAGAAGCATGGACTCATCCATTGCAATAGCCATGCCCTACGCACAAAAAGAAGTTTGGAGGCATCATTATACATCTAAACACATCCTGATGGAATTTGAGAGTGCAATTGAGATTTGCAACCCCGATTGACCCCGATTGACAGAGGGGCAAAGGAGATAGGGTTTGGTATTAGGGATATTAGACCCATGAGGGGTAGACAATGGAGAATGGCTCGAGCAAAGAAAAAATGGAAGGCATTTCTTTGACCAGTATTAGTGACTCTAGATATATGGTGGTGCTGGGCGATGACAAATTGGTTGTGGGTGGCTTAACAATTAGTAGTTGTGGTGGTGGCAGGTGGCAGGTGGTAACAAAATTGAGGCAGTTGAGTGATTGTGTCTAGGTGTTGATGTTAGTAGATTGATGCCCCCATGGGTGTGTATGTTAGTGGAGGTGAGTAGTTTAAAGAGGAAAAGAGAAAAACCAATGGGTAACTCAGATTGGGTTACCACAAATCTTATACATTGATTGGTTGAGTCAATCAGTCGTTCAAGACTTAATAGGAGTAAGTCTTAGGAATCACCACTCCAAAAATTGTGATAAGGCTGTCTATCACTTACATCTCCCTAACCTTGTTGCAAGAGCAACTTTGTACAATGGGTACAAAAAAAATTAACAGGAGTGATTCTGGTATTCCAGAAAAGAATTGGAAGATAAGATCAATTGAAATAACCACCACGTTTCATTATCAACTTATGCATGCTAATCCAAACCAGAAGGGGTTGGTGTAATCTTAGAAGCCATGACACTTCTGCAATTATAAGACACCGCAAGGGGTGGAGCTATTATTTGTACTTCTGATTATTATCATAACCAATATTATGGAACAGTAGTAAAGAAACTAAACTTGATATCACTACTTTTATTGATCAATGATGAAATATTATTTTTATATGTACTATTTATTGATCAGTGCTAAAGAAACTGTATGTGTAGTGACCATAAGATGAGGTAAACGGCTTTAGGTCAAAATAACAGTAATAACAAAGGAGGGCAGGCGTCAGCACAGCAATAAGGTTATTCCATTGTAAGCTGGCCATCATGGGTTTGAGTCCCAAAAATAGTCTCTGTGCACAGAGAACAAATTTACTTACTTCTCACCCTCCCCAGACCCCATAGTAGAGAGAGCCCCATGCACTGGGTGACCCACTTTGACAATAGTAATGGCAAAAACAAGGCCAATGATACTAAAATGACAGAGAGCAGTCGTTGTGACCACAAGTAGCTATTTGGAAATACACAATGGTATCAAGATGCTCCTTTCTTGTAGTTGATCTGTCGTAATTTCGATCTATGTATTACCAATTTTCCTTAAGCATCAGGTCTCTTTAAGCTATCAAATATAGGTACTACTCTAGGTCTAGGTCAATCAACTCTCGATAAATGTCTGTATTTGAAGCTCTTTCAACTTTCATGATACATTAAAGTAAGGAAATCAATTTAATATACGGGAAGGTAAGGCTTGGCTACAGTAGCATCAGTCGAGCTCTTTCTTTTCTCATACTATGTGGTTTCAACTCCAACTGATATTTGTAACCACAAAATATGAGAAAGACTGAGTTAACAGCCTGTATTTATGAATATACATGTTGTAAAAGCCTGAAAATGAAAAGGGCATAAAAAATATGAATGATAAAAGACTAGCAGAAAGTATCAATGATAAAAGACTAACTTTAAGAATTGAACAAATAATTCATAACAACAAAAACAATGGAAGCAACAAGCAATAGAAAAGAAAATGACCACCTTCATCAGCAAATAAATATAATGCGTACTTAGTGAAGTTCTTAGTATCTTACTTTCCGGAAGGACTCAGGCCCCATCTGCTTCTCTAGCATTTGAAGTATTGCCACCTTTTTTTTTTTTTTTTTTTTTTTTTNGCATGCTAATCCAAACCAGAAGGGGTTGGTGTAATCTTAGAAGCCATGACACTTCTGCAATTATAAGACACCGCAAGGGGTGGAGCTATTATTTGTACTTCTGATTATTATCATAACCAATATTATGGAACAGTAGTAAAGAAACTAAACTTGATATCACTACTTTTATTGATCAATGATGAAATATTATTTTTATATGTACTATTTATTGATCAGTGCTAAAGAAACTGTATGTGTAGTGACCATAAGATGAGGTAAACGGCTTTAGGTCAAAATAACAGTAATAACAAAGGAGGGCAGGCGTCAGCACAGCAATAAGGTTATTCCATTGTAAGCTGGCCATCATGGGTTTGAGTCCCAAAAATAGTCTCTGTGCACAGAGAACAAATTTACTTACTTCTCACCCTCCCCAGACCCCATAGTAGAGAGAGCCCCATGCACTGGGTGACCCACTTTGACAATAGTAATGGCAAAAACAAGGCCAATGATACTAAAATGACAGAGAGCAGTCGTTGTGACCACAAGTAGCTATTTGGAAATACACAATGGTATCAAGATGCTCCTTTCTTGTAGTTGATCTGTCGTAATTTCGATCTATGTATTACCAATTTTCCTTAAGCATCAGGTCTCTTTAAGCTATCAAATATAGGTACTACTCTAGGTCTAGGTCAATCAACTCTCGATAAATGTCTGTATTTGAAGCTCTTTCAACTTTCATGATACATTAAAGTAAGGAAATCAATTTAATATACGGGAAGGTAAGGCTTGGCTACAGTAGCATCAGTCGAGCTCTTTCTTTTCTCATACTATGTGGTTTCAACTCCAACTGATATTTGTAACCACAAAATATGAGAAAGACTGAGTTAACAGCCTGTATTTATGAATATACATGTTGTAAAAGCCTGAAAATGAAAAGGGCATAAAAAATATGAATGATAAAAGACTAGCAGAAAGTATCAATGATAAAAGACTAACTTTAAGAATTGAACAAATAATTCATAACAACAAAAACAATGGAAGCAACAAGCAATAGAAAAGAAAATGACCACCTTCATCAGCAAATAAATATAATGCGTACTTAGTGAAGTTCTTAGTATCTTACTTTCCGGAAGGACTCAGGCCCCATCTGCTTCTCTAGCATTTGAAGTATTGCCATTTTTTTTTTTTTTTTTTTTTTTTTTTGGGGATAAAAGAAGAATTTTATTAGAGAAGAGAATTGAGGACAAAATACAGCACTGATTGAAATGGAACAGGAGCAAAAAAAAACAACTTACAGACTTCCATGATCGTATTTTTCCATATAGACCAATACACTGGGTTCCATATAAATCCCTAGAAGAAGCAGAGGAGCTTAGAGCAGTTGCACCACTGTCATCTGCTTTGCAAACTGCACAATTTGCCTGCACGTCAGAAAAAAGATGAGGCCAATCGGTATGTTTCACATGAAATCCTAATAATTATAATCCGTGACCACGAGTGTCTTTTATTTTATTAAAAAACAATGTTTTCCAACTTTTAGATGTTCAAACCCAACTAAAAAAGCCCATTCTTTCAGTGAAGAAAACAAACAATTAGGAGAGGAAGGAATATCTCAAAAAAAATAAGACGTAAAGCCATGTTATGGAAAACTCAAACCAACTCAGTTCAACTCAACCCAAACCCTCCCTGTTGATCAACTCAATTCATACCATCCCAGGCCCAACGATTATTACTATTAAAATTATCTCAACTCCAGTTATAGAACAATATAACGAATGAATGAATTTGTTTCAACTCTCAACAGATGAATTCAGTCCATCATCGCATAAACCAAACATATATTAAGCAGAAGTATTAATATTGATGTGCATCACTTTGAGGCCATGTTTGACAAATCATTGACATGCAAGGAGAAAATTTGATGTCATATTGTTATCCTCCCTAACAAGAGAACTCGACCCAATGACCTCCCATCCATCCATACATCTTTGAAATGTAGCAGCATTACAAATCAATTGTGCAGTGTACACCAGTCACTATTTGAATCAACAGTTGCAAGTATTTATGGTACGTAACTATGGAAGGAAAGCAAACCTTGTATCTCCTATAGCGTGCTTCATTATTTCCCAAAAATCGCTTAATAAAGGAATCAGTTAGAAACCAAGCAAGACCGTCCAAAAGCCACTCTGACAATAACCATTTCACAACAGATAAGAAATATTGATTTCTTTATCAAGACTGAAACAAATCATTTACAACTTACCATCAGTTGGTGCCTCTGCAGTGATATATACTCCAAACCACTGCCTTGCAAGGGCATAAGCAAGTTTAATCCTCGTCTCTATGGTCTGTTTCAATGAATCTGGATCCATCAGTATGACTAATAGATTTCTTATGCAGTCGAATGTTCATATCAAAGCAGCCATTAAAAGGGAAACATGGTTCTCTATAACTTCTACACACACACAAAAAAAAAAAGGTAAAAATAATGTACCCAAAATCGTAGGCAAGCAAACATGGGCATGTAGAGTGATAATAAAATGGCTGATTAGACTACAATTTCCTCAAATAATAAGATCAGAGATAACTAAAAAGACAGAATGAAGAAGAGTCCGCAGAGTGCAATTCTTTCCTAGATCTCACAACCAAACCCTCCATAGATAGATAATTAAAGAATATTGCGATGAAACAATTCCCGGGTACACTATCCATAGTGTGATATTAATGTCAGTTTGGTCCTCTTCATTTTATGAATTTGGTATGCATTCAGAGATCCAACAAATCTAACAGCTCAGGAGGAAGTTTATTTGTAAGACCTCTATTTTACCTTCCTTGGAAGCTCACCAACAAGAAATATTTGAATGCGTTATCACCTGATCAACAAAGTAAGAGATCCCCACAACATGAAGTATTTCCTTCTAGATGGGTTTCATAACTATGCTAGTATCAAAAAATGCCACCCCTGTTGAGGGTTCTCAATGAGTATTGGCAATCCAGACAAAATCTGAAAACATTAAATTTGTAACAAGTGTGCCTAGACTCCACAGCCATTATTAAAGTTGAGATCTTAATTCCACCATGAAAAAAAAAAAAACCTGCTTACATGTAGGATCATAATTAGACTGAACAATAGTTAGTACAATATGTGTCCTACAAGAGAGGAACTCCTGTTTACCTTGTTGATCTGAAGTTTAATATTAAACTTATTTCTAATATTTGATCCTTGTAGGACCCATATTAATTATTTACATATTACCTCCATAGGGATGGGAGGACTCCAGTACACAGATTTTACATCTGTTGTTTCTCTACAAACTTCTGTAAGTTTTGCATAAAGTATTTCCTTAAATAAAGGAAGAAACAATGGCATTGTTATACATTGGTGATTCGGCATTCATCATGAGAAATGGAAGACAAAAACATATAAAGGAAATCCACTTGTTGTCAACTTTTGACAGAATAACCAAAAATATGACATGCTCATCCATCCTTTAAATGTAGTTGTACACTTGTACAGTAGTGATATGATTCTAAAAATATTCTAGTGAGGATGTTACGATGTACATAGAGTATGATACGAATGATGTTGTACTTTTCATTACAAATTCTTTAATAGTATACTTACCACACTCGTAGCAATCGGCCAATAATTTTGTCTTTCCCATTCATTGTTGAACCACCCATATATAAAAATCTGTGTAATGTATAGTGCTTTTCTCCTCCCGTACTTCATAGGGGTGCAACTTGTGTGGATTAACTAGAACCCAACCCCAAAAATCCAATTACTTGGGTAGAAGTTTTAAATACTTGGGTAGGGCTTGAGCATACAAATACGACCAATACTCGAGTTGGGACTTCAAGTAGATGGGTTCAATCCAAACTTAGCCCACATTGATGAATTTGGAATCAAGCCAATTTATAGCTCGAATATTCAAATTGGGCTAAAACGGACTATGGAACTCAGGTTTAACCAGAGTTTCAAAAAAAAATACATAACGAGTATACATATGTATAGGACTGGGCTAGCTCTAGGCATAGGCCATTAAGGCTGCCACATGGGCCCCCAAATAAAAAGTAATATTTGGGGCCCAAAAAAAAAGTTTAAGACCATTAAAATCGACATGACATTACAAAAATTTATGAACCAATAAAAAATTGACATGACATTAACAAGTTTGGATCTAGCCTTAGTATGTGGACAGTAAACCGATGAATTCTTCGAACCCTCAAATCAACTAGTCGACACGAACTCAATTAAATGCGACACAAATCCATTAAACTATACATGAGTATAACCTTTGTTATCTGAGTATGATTTTTTGTCCAACTATATTTTTAGTCCAGCTATATTTTTAGATACACAAGATATGCACACAGAATGACTAGAAAACCAGATTGAGTTCCGAGTAATTTACTATTCAATATTCTTACCAACATTTGTTTTTTGAAAATTAATTTTCCTATATTCATAAATTTTCATTCTCTTTCTCTATTTTTTCAACTTATAGCAAATTATTTATTTATTGGTCTCCAAATTCAACTTTAATTAATGGATTTTTTTATAACCACAACTTGAATGCAAAAACAAAAATAGTAGATTTACATCTCAAATACAAGAAAAATAATTTTTAAATGAATATTTATTAATACTTTAATATTTATTTAATCATATTTATATTATTATATTGCACTGCACAGACACCTCACTGAATATTTTTGCCTAGGGCCCCATATTTGTTGGGCCGCCCCTGGTATACGAGCAAGGTTACTAAAGTTTAGGGTTTCAACTCTATTTTTTACACACTTTGTTTGGCTCATTGCCTTCCTTGTCCTCAGTTACTCTCAAACTATCACGGGTAGCAACAATCTCCTCGTTCCATGTCGCTCTCAAACTCAGTCTCTTCTCTCCCATCATCAATGAGAACTGAAAGAGTCATCACCCTCAGCAATTATTCAATTACCCCTAATCAAAAGTAGTAAATCTCATAGAAGTTATGCACAATGTATTTGGCCCTTTTCTCGGCATTAATAACAAAGAAACAAAAAAATTGTGATATATGATCTTCAAAGCTTAGAAAAGGTAAAATACGCAGCCTATTGCCAAAAAAATAAATAAATAAACAGTCAAGTGTCAAAGCCAATAATTACATTGTCGCGTGACCCACTACATTTAGGAGATTCATATCTATTTAGTGCTGCTGCAAGTGCATTATTTCTCCTAATGGCACAATAGCCAAAATCTCATGTTTAGCATAACCATGTGTTTCTCACACATATTTCTCACCTATATGTGCACACCATGAAAACATATATTAACTTCTATACTGATTAATGCTCTTTGCAAGGAGAATACTTTGTGAGGTGAGGTGAAATTATAAACAATGTGTACTATGAACAAGACAAAAAGCCGATGAGAATTGTAGAGACAAACTCCTAAGATTATGAATTCATCAACCAAATAAACTTTTGTCATGGACCTTATGGCTTACCTGATCAATAACCTTCTCATCAAAAAGGACTTGCGAACTAAAGACACTAATGGAGGCTCCCAAGCTTAATGTGGATATCGCCATCTCAGGAGCAATAAAAACTTGTGTGTATGACCCAAATGGAAATGATGCAGAAAGGTATTCTTCATAATGGCTGTAAACATGAACACATGTGGAACTTATGGAAGCAGCCACTAAATTGATGGACAGTAGGAAAACAAATTAACAACCAAAAACCAACTTCAAAAGGGAACAGGGGTAAATGTCATATTAGTAAGACAAACCTGAAAACACTGTGGAAAAATCCAACTGTGTTCCGAAGCTTTGACAAGTTGGTTGGTAGACACATATGTGATATAAGACCAGTATGATGATCGGGAAGGATGTCAAATGGTGCAACCGCCACGGAGATCCACTGGGCAGTGACTGGAACATCTAATCTATAGACATATGTTTTACATGGAGGATCATCCTTGGTTAAGATCTGCTAAAACAAACATTGTCAAACACAAGTTCCAAAGATATAAACATTGTTTGGCAAGTTTATGAAATAATAAAGCTCTAAATCATTAAATGCCCAATCAGCACATAATGTGACACTATTTGTTCTCCACAAGTACATTACAAATAATTCCATGTAACAACATAGAGCAGTCTAAATATAAATGGATTCGCCAACTTAATGATGCATTCCCACGGACCAGTTATCTGATGACTCTGATCAGTGTGACATACAGCAAGACATCCAGTTAGAGTATGATCAAAAAAGGGGGGGAAACAGAGAGAGAAAGCAACAACGCAAACACACATAGAGAGGGAAGATTTGGCATAATCTAGAAAATTTGTCAGTGTGTAAGAATTATAGTGCAGCCATTCAGGTGAAGGAGGGAAACTCTCTTTTTTTCTATGAGAGGCATCCATCAACAGCAGACAAACACAAGCTTCATCGATACAAAGTTCACTACCTAGCATTTAGACCAAATTTCATTTCGATCACCTGACCAGAGTTTGCTTTTGAACAAATACCCAAAAAGGCAAAGTTCATGTACTTCATATCCCACTTTTATATCGAGTTCTACTATGCTTGTATGCAAGTGTAAGGTTAGTGTGTATCATGGGTCAAATAATTAAAACCATGTGAGGTTGGTTTATATAGCTGAGAAGCCTCTTCACTCATAGATAATTGGTTTAGAGCGGATGCTCCAACATAATACCAGAGTTGTCCTAGGAGGTCTGTGCATCAAGCCTCTTACCATTTGAATGCAAAGGGGCCTCTGACATTATCCATTGGTTATGGGTTTGTTGCTCAAGAATATGTTTTTTGCCCTTACCTGTCCACTAGAGAGATTATACTTTGCCTAGCATTGTCTTTGAAGTTCTGTTTCAGCTTAAATAAAAAGGGAGAAACAATTTCTCAGATATAGACCATTAAAGATGCAACCTGACAATATATGGATTTCCCAAAGAAACAAGGCCTTCACACTGAAACATGGATCTGATGGCATGATTATCCCATACACCAGAGTCAAGGTTAGGAGCCAGTGTCTTGAAGTACAAATGATAAAGCAAGCTATTAAAAGTGTGTTTCTCCAGCAAAAGACATCAACAAAATATCAGCTTTAAGTAGTATTTTAACTGCAAGGCTGCCAACAATCTAAGCTGTGTGAGCTTGGCTGAAATTCCACTTGCAAGGGTTATGAACAGTCGGTTAATTTGTAATCTCATCTTCCTGCTGTGAAATTTTTATTTTATTGCCCACCATAACAAAAAATGAAATTCGATTGACAAATCACTGTTGAGTAGGGTACTCTTTTTAAGCGGGAAAATAGAATAAAAATCTGTTTTACTCTTGGTTTGTTGGAAGGTTCAGAACTTTCTATAATTATTTATAAAGATAAAATATATCAATAAAAATGTTGTAGCCACTTTTATAAACTATCATGTAAGTGCATATTTAAGAACAACTACAACTGAGCTTGAAGACTCATCTGTTACATTGGGTCGAGTTAACATTCAATCGGCCAAAACCTAGCAAAGCTTGGGTCAAGCTCAAATAAAGCAATTTCTTAAAGAGTGCCCATAGATAAGGCTCAGAAATTTGGGATATGGTCGTTTTATGTTGACCTTGAATGAACAAGGGTATATGATATCAACTGTGATTGAAAGGTGTGTCTAGAAAAGAAACCATTAATTGGGGCGGGGAGAGGTGGTACAATCCTATCTTTTTGGCATTTTTTGCAAAGTTTGTTATACTAACTACCTGACACAGCATACATACTAGAAGGGAAAAAAATGAAAAAGACACACAACTAAGTTTTATTAGTTGAATGCATTATCTTAAGAAGGACCACAGGTGAGCCAGTTTCTCTTTTGATGGTTAAAGTGCCATTGCGTCAATATTTTACACAGCAGTGATGCAAACCAATTACAATACGAACTTTATTAAGGGAACCTCAAGGCTGGACATATTTACAGTCAATTCATGAGGACAATAGGTGTATCAACAATATTACTTGGTTTTTATATTTTTCACTTCCCTCACAGCACTTGCATACAATTCCTTTGGAAGTTTCAAAGCATCTACTCACCCATGAATTCCATCACTAAAGAACTCAAAACAATATTAACCCAACTATTTGGCATCTGTACATACTACATTAATGATCCCACTTCTGTCAACAATTTCACTCATTTCTGATGAGACCACTAGCCTTTGTCTCAAATGATCAAAGCATCATAATGACTTTCCACACTTCCTTTCTTTCAACTTTCTTATTCAACAGCAGTAGCTGATGATATTGTAACCATTTGTACAATAACTACTGCGAAAGCAATGCATTAACATTTTTGACACTTACAATACAAGGGGTCAATATGACCAATTCTCCCAATAAATGTACATCAACCCATTAATTGAAGAACAAAGGGCAGAAGTCTCAAGAACCAGAGCAATAAGGGCTCACTCCCGCGCAACAGGTGGTTGAGAGTTCCAACCTCATCTCCTTACCCCTACCACTTCTCCCACCCCCCACCCCCTCTTAAAAAAAGGAAAAAAAAAGTGATACACTCACAAAAATGCCTATTTTTATTCGGTGTCTCTTAAACATACCTATCCTTAACAAAAACCCAAGTGAAGTATTCAATGTCCACCAAATACTCATATCTCGATAGGCGGACTGGATAAAGAGTCACTTAGGTCAAAGTTCTAGCAACTGAGAGGATCTCAATCCAGCAAACATATGATAGATACAGTCTAAAGCCTCAAATGTGCAGAAAATTTGTCTAACCATTGGATCAATAAACCACAAGACAGCTACGGGATAGCAGTGACCATCCATTATACAATCAACACCAACCCACAAATTTTATTCAACTAGAAAATAGTTGAACAAAATTGAAAGGCATGAGCAACTAATCGGAGCTATGTTCTGTACAATAGCTTTCTGAGTACACTGGTTAAATGGTCAACTCAGATTCCATGGTTCAAGGTTGCGGTATCGACCATAAATTTGGAGGGTACTGATACAAATAGTTCACGGTGTCGTGACACAATATCGGCCGATACGCATAAACCGCTAAATAAAAGGCCCCCAAAATATTGAAAAAAACATGAAAGATTCTAAAATATAAAAATAACATCATCCATGCATTAATGCATGCAAAATACATTCCCTAACATGCTACATAGGTAAAATAAAATACAAGAACGCTACCGGAAATATTTGTTTATAATTTACAGTTTAATTTTGAAATCCAGAAATACAAAAAATATAAATAGTAAATCTGTGAATTATAAATCTGAGTTTAACTCTTAAATGTAGTGTTTATATTTAGTTTTAATTATTCAATACCTTGAAAAATACAAATATACCCACTTATATGGACTGACAGGAAAAAAATAACTTAAAATAGAAGACTCTATAGAGAGTATTTTAAGATTAACAAAAAAAAAAAAAAAAAACATAGCACCAACTCTTTTAGACACTTGGATCAAAAAAACGTAAAAAGAATTTCTTCTAGACAGACTAGTCTACTCGTCGTCTACCAGAGAGAGAGATAGAGAGAACACAAGAGACGCATCATCGCGATCGAAGGCTCTATCAGCGTCAATCAATGCAAAGGATGGAGGGGTTTGAGTCACTGCTACCTGCTGCTTGCTGCACGAATGCTTCACGTTCAAGGAGGAGAAGAAGAAACAAAACAAGAAGATGAAAAAGGGCATTTCTCTCTTCAATTTTAAGGTTTGCCTTGCAATTTTTTGAATCCTCTTGTTCTGGTGCATTTGCATGTGATTTGTGAAATTTAGGGTTTGATCCTAACTAACCAAACAAGATTGCACTGGGTCTTCCAATTATAAAAGTGTCTTTTCTTGAATTCAGCAATTCTTCTTTTTTTCTTGTTTTTCCATTTTTTGTGGTATATTTGAGTGGGAATAATAAGAATATAAACCAACATTTCTGAAGCAAAATATACAAGTTCCTTTACAATACGAGTCCACCAAGACAAATGATTCCCCTCAGGGCTCTCACATGCAAATTATCATTTTCGTTTGCTTTTCTCATACAAAACACTTCTATTCCAGTTATTACACCGTGCAGAAGACATTTTAATTACTCATTATCTCACCTGATAAAGTAAGGTACCAGTGCTAACTGCTACAAGATCATTGGCAACTGTAAATTCCAGATCATAACTGGACAAGAATAGATATAATTAGGATCAATATTCTAATGTACAAATACTAGAAAGAAAAAGGTTAGACTAATGAAGTAGTTTATACCGGCAACACTGCGAACAGTCATCCATACAAGGGAACCAACACCGTGCCCGCCTTATCTGGTTATTAGTGTGCAGAACATTATCCTCAAAATGAATTCCAGTTTCTGCCTTCTCTACCCAATAGTCAATACGAACCAATTTCACATTCTGCACCCAACATAACCTACATGAGAAACCACAGAAGAGTAAACCTCATCACAAAAGAATTTTGTGAGAAACTATGATAAAGGCTCAACATGAAATGATGCTGGATGCAGTTCCCTATTTGATACCCAGATTACTGGTATAAACGCAAGCCATTCTCCATGGGAGTCTCTGGAAAGTCCCACATAAAGAATGGACTTGGAGATCAGTCCATTTATTGGACAAAATTGTGCATATTTTAGTCGAAGGTTAATTATTCTTCTCAGCTAACCAGGAACACAGTTCCATTCTTTCTGTCTTGAACTGATAAAAAACAGAGATAATTGCTTCAGTTCAACTTCATGTGGACCATGCAATTAAGTTGAACCTTTCATCAAACCAAACATTGGGATAAAAGCAAAAGAGCAAAGTAGCTCAGGAGTACTTCATGTGACACAATTGACTCAAGCACATGCTTGCCTGCATGTGTGTGTGCTTTTGTCTATGTAACTGTGAGAGAAAGGAAGAGAAAGATCATAAGTCAACCACATGCAACTACAAAATAACCTAATGTTCCCAGTACATGTACCTACATGCAACCCATCTGATACTGATAGGACAGCTAAAGGATAAAGCCAAAACACAGACAGCTTATAAACACTGCATGGTGTTCAACAAACAGAACTGCAAGGACTACTAAAACAAATGAAACCTGCTTGGGTTCACTTGATGATTGCACTCCATTTTCCAAGAGGGCTTGTCCTTGCTGTTCGCTGTCTGATTTGACAGATTTGGTACACATGATCAGCAAATTTGGAACCAATTCTCTTTGCAGAGATGATAGATAAACTGAACCCGCTGCATCAGCAGCTGAACTGGCTGATGAAACTGAGCACCATCTATCACCATTATCCAAATGCAAATAATGTGGGAAGACTTCAAACTCTGCTGGCTCTCCATCAACTGTAACACTCTCAATGGCCAAATTATCCGCATGCAATCCAACAATTCCATTATCAGGTACAACTACTTCAAGCTCCGTGTAACTATACAAGGCAAACAATACGCACCCAATGAACACAACGCTCAAAATCACTAAAAATTTAGAATGCATTACCACAATCAAATGAAATTGGAAGTGATCTCACAGGGTATACTCAACTGAGCTGCTAAATTTAACAATTGCCTTGAGTGAGCTCTCCGCTCAGTATCCAGAGTTACTACATCTGAGTTAGACAGCATGGAGTTGAATTTTTTGAATTGGGACTGACTTTTAAATTAGTTACTATTTCAGCCCCCCTCCCCACCAAAAAAACCCAAAAAAAAATTTGGAACAGATTGAGAACTGAAACTATTTTGGCAAATAGTATCTCAAAACAATTGAGCTAAATTAAAACAACTCAATCTAAGCATAATACAAAGTCAAAAGATAAATATAAAATACAAGTTAATTCAAAATTACTAATGCTGCGTTTGGAAGCATGGAATTCAAATATTGTAATTGAAAATACGAAAAAATAAGTTCGAAATTTGAACTGATTCCCCCCCCCCCCCCCCCGGGGGGGAACAAAACCAATTTCATTTCCAGGCTTCTACGATAAGTAAACTTCCAAATATCCCCAAGCTGTAATCTAAATCATAATATTTCTGGCAAAAATTTCTCGAAGTTCAAATTTATAGCAGTCAAATTTTCTCTCTGGCGACCGCGTACACATACAGAGATTCTGAGTAAATGGGACATAAATCTCGGAAGCAAATCGGTAAGAAAACAGCATCTCGGATTTCAAAGAAACATAAGGGGAAAGAAAAAAAGGAGATGCGTGATGAAGTGTGAAAATCCAAGTGAGAACGACTGGCGGAGCAACAACATGCAAGCCGACTTTTTTTTTTTCGAAACGCTCATTTTTTCTTTTCGAATTCGCACAAATTAGCAAGATTAATTTTAGAGGCAGAGAATTAGATGAAAGTGAGAGTGAAAGCAGCAAGTGAAGAGAAAACTGAGACAGAAACACACCCGTAGATTCGACGCTTGTTCATGTCGATTGATAGGCATAGCTTCTGATGCCGAACTACTGCTTCTGAATTTTCGCCCTTCTGGTCTTCGCTCTTTCCCTTCCGAGGTTTCGCCATTCGTACAAGGCATACAGTTAACTCTCTCTACGTATCTCTCTCTCTATATATATATCTAATATATATACACACACAGTGGCACACTCTCTCTTCCCCTCTCTCCCCTCTCTTGCTCGAGTCTCAACGACAGAGGGGAGGAGGGAGTGCTAATTTATAGAGGGTGGGGTTCGGAAGAAGACGACTCTGTGTTCTAGATCAGCTTGGTCAGCTTGTGCCCTAGCATCCTTGTTGCGATCTGAACCATACACGCGTCATGGCCCGTTTAATTGAACGGTGGACATATTCCTAAAATAGACAGTGGGGATCTATGGGAGCCATTGTACCATATACACAAGCCAATCACTTGTACCACCAAATTGCTTTAAGTTTTGCCATTTGACAGCATTGCTTGCTGCTAATTTAATTTTGGGCGAGGGAGAACAAATTTTAGTTACACCTCTTTTAATTTAATATATTTTTAAAAATATTTTTTAATTATTTAAAATATCATTGACATCTCATCTATTTTATATTTAAACATCACTGACACTAACTACCATTAAACCACCATTTCTAACAAAAATAATTTATCTAAAATACTAAAATTATCCCTACATAAACCATAAACAATTTTTCTACATGAAATTCGACTAAATTTTGAGTCGATTAAAATTTATTTTTTTACATATTAAAATTTATTTTTTATATATTAAAATTTGAGTCTATTAAAATTCAATTCAAGTTGATTAAATTTTATTTTTTTTACATATTAAAATATGAGCCTCTTAATTTTATTTTTTTTTACGTATTAAAATTTGAACTGATTTTAGCTCAACTTGAGTTATTAGTGTTGATTAAAATTTATATATTTTTACTTTTGAAAATTTATTTTAATTCAAATTGATTAAAATTTATTTTTTACGTATTAAAATTTAAGTCGATTAAAATTTAATTTTTTTATATAAAATTTGGGGCAATTAAAATTTAATACAAGTTAATTAAAATTTTAATACGTAAAAAATTTCATAAAACAGAGGGGGTCTTATTAAAGATATATCTATCTAGAGGGGTCTCATTGAAAATATATCTATCTAGAGAGGGTGTAAATAAAATTTTTCTTAAAATATATCATGGACAACTTAATAAAATTGTATTCTAGTTAAGGCCTTTAATCTAACAAGGAGTGCTAGTGAAGATTCAAAATATAGAGAATGTATCCTTGAAGATATAATAATCTAAAAATGGTATGACTGAAATTTTCCCTTTCTATTTTTAATGATTTTAAATGTTTTAATTCTAACATTCCAATATGAAAAATTATGGTGAATTTTATTAACACTATTTTAAAATGAATAATGATATTTGAACTTAAAAATATAACATAATTTATTGATCTAATGACATAATTTTATTATAATTGTTTAATTAATATAAATTTGTAATGTTTGATAAAACTCATAGTCAATCCAAAAACATTGCTCTTGCTGAATATCCTATTTTTATTAAGTCCTCATGTCTTTCTCTAAAATTTCATTGGCACTCCTAATCAAATATTTGTTAGATGACAAATTACTCCGAAAATTATACTCTTTTACATGTTAAGTATTTTAATATTACTAGTTGATGCATACATGTGTTGCACGTGCAACATTTCAAGTATTTAAAACTTTTCATTCTTGCTATAATATCTATTACTTATTTTAATTTTTAGATCCTCGTACAATAAGGGGTCCTCAATGTTGTACCCTAAAACAAAATGTGTGTTTGTCACAATTTATAGACAAGTTTCTTAACTCTTATGAGTTAATGGAGGGAACAATTTCCTAAACTATTATTTTAGTAAAGAGATATAAACCTTTTTTAGCTAAATTACAAGTCTCTTTTCTTTTTTTTTTTGCCAAAAATCACTTAACCAAAATTTTCGCAATTAAAATATTCACAGTAAACAAGGACAACCAATATTTGAAATATACGGATGACTCATTAGCTAAACTTGCATAAGTTGAAAAAAATCAAAATTTGTCCAAATATTAAGAGATATCTTAATCCAAATATTTAATTAAATAACTTCATGCAAAAAATAAATAAAATTTTGAAAAAGGTCATATTGTAAATTCTGGCATAAGCATAAACAAGAAAAGCAAAAATTAAAGTTGATGAGCAAAATGTAGATAACATACAATAAGCAACAAAACAGCATAACCAGCCACACATATCCAAGAAAGAAAGAAAAACAAAATGAAGCAAAAGGTGAAAAGGAGTGAGATTTTCACATTAAACATGGAGGTTGAGAGAAGAGTTTAGCTAGAAAAATTATAAGAAAATTAAGATATTATTCAAATAGTTAGTCCATAGTATTAACCACAAATGAGGGGAAAAAACTTCTTTAAAATTTTTTGAACAGTATCTTATTATGGGAAATTTTCACAACTCACAAAAGCCAATTCTTCCATATATAATCATAGAAAGAAATTAATATCATAGAGGACGACAAAGATATCTAAGAACTTCTTTCCTCTCTCAACCCAATAAAGTAGATAACCAGTTCTAATATAAGAAATATGAGTATGTCAACGAAAGTTTTCTATAAAATAAAACTTAGTATATGTTTGATTATATTTGTCCTAAGCCTACTAATATCTATCTTTAGCAAAAGTAGTAAGGTTTTTATGGACTATGATTATCATTTTTCTTTTCAAAAATGTCTTCCATGTCACATGCAAATTGCACTGATATCACATGTGGGTTGTAGTGAACTTGCCAAGACATTCTGAAATTAGTTGACAATAAAAAATGAAAACTTCGTATCTCGTGATCAAACAAGTCCATAATTTTTCTAGAATTGTAAGAATTAAGTTAATGTTAATCACATAGGAATCCCTACATACACAAGATTAAGAGATTCAAATAGCACATATGATTCAATTAAAAAAAAAAAGGATCACAAACAAATTTGCTACGGTACCAATAAACAAAAATAGAAAATGGAACTCACTCAGAAGCGAGTTAACAATAAACAAAGTAAGGACACACCAACTGATGATTGTGAAGGCAAAAAAAAAATGGAGTGATGAAAGAGATACACAAGAGTAGTTCAAGAGGCCCTGAGTACCAATATAAAATGCCAAGAAAACTCCCAAGTGCTACACAGTGTAAGCATTGAATCATGTTAGAACGATAAATATCTACTTATCATAAAAGCCACTACCCGTATTACATTTAGCAAATTTCTCCTCTCTGATGAAGAAACTGACATAAAACCTACAGCGGTAGTACAAAGAAAACGTACAACATACTGGACACCATTCCCATAGGAAAAACAAAGATTAGTGAAATATGAATGACAAAAATTTGTCAGTGTAAAGACAACACAGTAACTTGTCAGAATTGAGATTCTAAACATAGTTGAAACCCCAATTGTTAATAAATGAACCCAAAACTGTGTATATGTTATTTGGATATCACTTGACAAGTCCTTAAAGATGATCGGATCATTGCCAACCTTTTTGTGGCAAACCATCTCTTTGCGATATACACGTGTATCATAAAAATATGCAATTTTGTGAATCTTTAATAGGGGATTAATCATTGCAAGTGCAATTCTATTTTTTTTGGAATACAAGAATGTGATTGACAAAAGAGAGATAAAATCAATACCTGTTAAACCCGGTCCTCTACATCTGTAGAGACATATGGTGAAGGAGAAGTGTTTGAGAGATGAATAGTGTAATTCTTGAAATTGTTTTAGTCCCCATTACTAACACTCTTAAGTTTGACAGATATATTCAATTGGTGTAAAAGTTAAATCAGTTGTAGGAGCTGCAAGGTCTAAAAGATAGAGGTGAGGGTAATGCTCGTGTTGATGTGTCAACTTTTCATTGCTTAGAGAAAATAATTGTATTCTTACGGGGGTAAAAAGGTAAAATAAAAGTTTTGAGATCTTGACAGTTTATATTAGAGCAATGTTGTTAAGACCTAATTTATTTGACCTAATTTACTAAGGTCTTTGGATTGACTCTATGCCCCGTCAAACATTGAAAGTTGGTGTTATTCCAATAATTCCACTGAAACCATATTATTAGATTAACAAATTAAGTCAGATTTTTAAGTACAAATAGCATTATTCTTTATATTAGCATAGATAAATATCCTTTAAGATGATGCACTTAGGATCCTTTGCATTAAAAAACGAACAGATTTAACTCATGTAATCTAATTAGAGTGATGAACCAACTTTGGTTGCTACATCTCAGAAGCTGCCAAAGAAAAAATTCAAGCAAAATTGGATGCTCAATGTCATCTCAATAAACTCCAGCATATAATAAGTAAAACCCATTCTTTTTCTCGTTTTCGCATAACACCTCGAAAGGGAAAATACACAAATAGGAAGTTGGAGCAAAGTTTGCTTATATTCAACCGCCAAGGCAGAGACAAAAACTCACCCATCTCCCCATTTGCTTTCAAGAAATCATGCAAATCCATTGAGAGCACACATAAATTGGTAAACAAGTAAATCCATAAACTTGCGGTACACGATAAATCAGTTCAAGTAACTTCTAGAAAAAAGTACAATAGAATTATTTAATTCCAAACAAAAGAAGAAAAAGAAAAAGGAATTATCATTAACAAAATGCAAAATTCATTGATTCAAGTTGCCAAAGGCATACACAAACAATTTATAAACCTTGAAATGCATATGCCTTGGAGAATAACTTAAACTTCCTAAAAATTCAGAGTCTGTTAAAAGTACCAATCTGCAAAGCAAGTACTCTATCTCCAAACCAAAGATTGGAATATATATGATCAACAAGGAATTAGGGCAACTTGTTCACCACTGTTCTAAACTCCCTATCTGAAAGAGATGCTCTTGCAACCCGCTTCAACCCAGATACCCCCAGAGCAATTAACTCTTGGCCAATTAACTCAACACGCTACACATACCTAAAGTTGAATTGGGTTCTCTTTTTCTTCCTTTTTAAGAGGGGATACACTCCAGATGAGGAAGAAAAACATCTGTTATGGGAGACTAAGAGTCTTGATGCATTAGGGCCAATTAATTCATATTATGTATTTAATTTAATTGTAGGAATTTAATTTAAAAGTAATAGTAAAGGAAAATTGAAGAAGGAATATGAAAGGATGAGATATAAGGAGAGTTAGTTCTTTTAATAAGATTATTTTTGTCAAACAAAGGTTTTTTCACTTTTGTTGCATTTTATAGTAGTATAGATAGATATGTATTTTTGACAAATAGATCCCCAAAGTAAGGGTGTCAATTCGTATCGTGTAAAATAATTTTTATGTTATGTTATTTTTTACCGTGTTATTTTTTAATCGTATCATTTTTGTTTGTGTATTTGTAATAATATTAATCGAGTCGAACTTTGCGAGCTTGAGTCCAAGCCTGATGAACTTGTTTTTCTAAACGAGTCTAAAAAATTGTTCAAATTTAACTCGTTTAGAACTCTAGTCGTGCCTGAACCCTGGCCCAGCCTGAGTAATTCAGCTATTTTACATGTAAATGAGCCGAGTTTAGCAAGATTTAGTCAAGCCTTTTAGACTCATTGTTCAAGCTCATCTTGTTTAGAACACGAGTGAAGCTCGAGTCAAATTTTATCTGAACTGAGCTCAAGTTACTCATGTCGATTAATACCCCTATGTGTTTGTTTCAATATTTATGTTAATAAAAAATTATTTAATTTTAAAGTAATATTTTTATTTACAATACTTGTTAGAGCATCTCTAATCCTTACATTTTTTTAAACTCAAATTTAAATTTGAGTGAAAAACTTCTAAAAACCTTATCTAATGATAGACTCATACACATATCAAATTAAGGGAGACTCAAATTCATATACAAATAATGGTGAGATTTTACCCTCCTATAAAGATTCAATGGTCATATTTCATCCTCTTTTAAATTTGAGTTTGTTCTCATTTAAATCGAGATTTCTCTTTTTTTAAATTTGAGTTTCTCTATTGGAAAAGTTTATACCAAATCAAGTTTTTTACTTTTTTTTTTTTACTCAAATTTAGGTAAAATTTGGGTTTACATTGGAGATGGTATTAATCGTGTTATTCATGTCTAATTTTGATAAAAAAATAATTTATTACTCTTATTAATTGATCATGCCATTTTTGGGTTTTGTATCATCTCGTATTCGTGTCATGTGGTTGTGTCAATGAGTAAAATTGAAAACCTAACCCTAAACCACCTCCTCTGCCACCCTTACCCACCCACTAAATGTAAAATTACTAATTAGTCCTATATTTAGGTATTGCTAATGGTAAGAGAGTATGTTACTGATTAGCTCAAAACTTTGTAGATTTTTATGTGCTAATCATCTTGTTTTAATTGCTTTTGGAGATTAAATAATAGGAGTTGTGTTAATTGAATTCTTAACGATGATATTTGACATTTTGCAGTTAAAAAGTGCTAAATGAGGCCTCTTAAGGCCTTCCCAAACCATTTAGGATGAATGGAGATGAAAAGGTAGCTTGGGGACAGCTCAGGAGAGGAGGAAATCAGAAAATCAGAAAACTTGCCAAATCGTACCGGTACGCTAAGGCTACTGGAGTTCGGCGTACTGGTAAGCTTTGCCTGATCTGCCTAAATGCTCTGTAACTCAGATCTGCTACTTTGAGGGTCCCACCAAAACATCCTCCTACAACTCCCTCACACGCCCAACACTCAGAACACCCCTTGGGACACCTATCTTGGACTTTTGGAAGCTTGGCCATCAATGAGAAGAGAGAAGAGAAGAGGAGTTGGATGTGCAGACAAGCTCTGCAACCCCTCTATCCAGCCCATTCCTCCTGCAACCCTGTAGATGGAGGTCACTTCTGGAAGCTAGGCCACCTCTCCATGCACGTTTTGGGCAGGCAAGAACTCCATTTGGTTCAGATGGTATTGAAGAGAAGAGATAGAGAGAGATGGTCTGATAGAAGATGATGAATAGTGTCTAGTGAGAGAAAATTGAGATTTTTGCATTTCTTTTAATACATTGTCTTGTAATCTCTGGCATGAATCCTTAGAACTTCATTTAATTTCATTAATGTTGTTTTCCTTAAAGTTCAATGCAAGTTTAATGCTCTTTTAAAGCTTTCACCATTAATGTATCAAACTTCTTCGTTTTCTTAGTTTTTAAATGGGTATTCAGTATACTCTCTTATAGATTATGTTTTCTTGTATCTAGTTATTAAAGCTTTCACCATTAATGTATCAAACTTCTTCATTTTCTTAGTTTTTAAATGGGTATTCAATATACTCTCTTATAGATTATGTTTTCTTGTATCTGGTTACTTTAGAACTTCATATCTTTGTAATACATTCTCACTACATTGTACATTTCATTTTAAGCATGAGTAGCTACATCTCTTAGTTGGCAAAACCAAGGGGAAACTCCATTTGGTATACCATTTCAACTCATTCTCCTCCCTTCTTTCAGATTCCAATGGTTCGGTTTGACTGGATTGAGGGTGGATAACTTGGTGAGTCTTTGATATTCCCTAGGCCTAGTCACAGTTTATGCTTAGATACTCACCAATTTTATCCCTAACTTCTCACAAATCAATCGTTCATTCATGCTCTATTGGAGGAGGGTTTCGAGTTGAGATGGTGTTTCTACTGGAGTGACCTCTTAGATTTGTCAAAATTTGTGTCTCATTTTACTAGCATCAAAACAAACTTCACCAAACAACTTTCAACAACCAAAGATTTTACACTTACTTTTTTTTTCCCAAAATCACCTTCCCCTCAGTTTACTACCTTCCCCATGGAAACGACCTTAGAATACCACCAAGTAAAACACAACCCGCAAAAGTCTCATTGCGCTTGGGGAGCACTTTTGTACACACACACACATTTTTGTGCATTTACACATCATATTACCATCATTTCATTTTACCCCATCTTCTTGCCCTTTCTTTTGACATCACCCATAAGAGAGTGACCCTCCCCTTTATCCATAAACTATACATGCTAAAAGGTGATGTTTAGAGGTTAGAAAACTACCAGAAATTTTGTCAAGCATTTTTGGCGCTATTGCTGGGGAAGACAAGTGTCAAATTGAGAAGGTGATTTCCGGACAACAAAGGTAAGTTCCGTGATCGTCATCATGGGTTAAGGTACGCTGTTCCGTGTATATATATCCTCTTTTGTGTATAATTTGATTTGTAGATAGTTTACTGCATGTGGGAAAGGGACGAGCGAAACTGATTGGTTAGACAACCCTTAGACCCCGACATGAATATTGACCAAAACCCACCCGAGGATGCGGGTGATAATTTTTATAATCTTGATGCCAATCCAAATGTTCCAAGGGTTGGGGGAGTGCCCAAATCTAAAATGTTAAATGTTCCAAGGGGTGGGGGAGTTCCCGAACCTAGAATGCCTAATCCACAGATGCAATTTCCCCTTCTCGTAAATGAAGGGAATAACTTCCCAATGGAACCTCTGACGAGGTCTATGAGGGATTTTCTTCAACCAACCCATAGCACCACACCCTTTTGCATCCATTTACCGGTCCAAGCTCATCTTTTCCAAATTAAGCTAGAGATGTTGAAACTACTTCCTACATTTCATGGGATTGAAAAGGAAATCCCTACTTGCACATAAGAGAGTTTGAGGATATAGTTGCAACCTTCAATGCTAACTATGCTATGGAGGACATAGCTCGACTGAAATTGTTTCCTTTCTCCCTTAGTGATAAAGGCAAATCATGGTTGTATGTCTTGCGACCTCGATCCATTACCTCTTGGGCTTAAATACTCTCTGAATTTTTTAACAAATTTTTTCCCGTTCATAGAACCACTACTTTAAAAAAGGAAATTCAAAATTTTTCTGAGAAGCCCAATGAGCAATTTTATCAATATTGGGATTGCTACAAGGATTTGCTACAATCCATACCACACCATGGCTTTGAATTATGGCAACTGGTAAGTTTCTTCTGCAAAAGAATCACACCAAGCCATAGACAATTAATTGACATGATGTGCAATGACGAGTTCTTGAGCAAAGACCCTGATGAGGCCCTGGACTACTTTAGTACACTGGCCCAAAATGCACATTCTTAGGACATTAGGGATCTCAATGATGTACCTAGGACATCCTGGGGTAATAGTCAACCACAAGGGGGAGGAATATATGATTTGAGAGACTGAGAAGACTTATTTTCAAAAATTGCTAAACTGTCAAGGAAAGTTGAGAGTCTTGAAGTCAATCGGAGACATGAAGTGTCTAATGTTTCTAACATTGTGGAGGGATGTGTAATCTGTGAGAGTGTAGAACATTCCACATCGGAATGTCCTAACATTCCAGCCCTTAAGAAAACATATCATGAGCAAGTCCATGCATTCAACCAGTCAAAACAATTATTTTCTCCCAATTCGTACACCTACAATCCAGGGTGGAGTAATCACCCAAATTTCAGTTAGAGAAATGAGAACCTCATTCCTCACGGGTGACAAAGGACTAATCCACAAGGGTATCAGTCGAACCCATCACCACAAAATTTTTCTCCAAGTCCTCCGTCACAAAGTTTTTCTTAAGGACCGTCCAATCCATCCACATACCAACCTCATCACAAAAGGAATTTGGAGGATATGATTCATTCCTTCATTCAAAGCCAAACCGCCATCAATAACTAAATTGCCACATCCATCAATGATATAAGAGCCCAGCTTAAAAAGTTGACAGACTCATAGGGGCATTTCAACAAGAAAAGGGAAAGTTCCCTGCTCAACCACAAGAGAACCCTAGGGGTCAACATGTTGTTGAGTCATCGCAACCTTTGAGAGAGAGTTGCGAGCAACTCAAAGCTATCACCACCCTCCGTAGTGGCAAAGAAATTAACAAAACCATTTTGCCAATGGTCTCACCCAAGACTACATTGCTAAAAGGGAAAGATATCTCGAGTGACACCGACAAGGGGATAGTGAGTGAAGAGAAAGAAACAGAGGTTGTTGAGAAAGAAAAATGAATTGATGATTGTGTGATTATTCCTCCCATGTCTGCCCCTTTCCCGAGTCGTTTGGAGCCACCTGTCAAGGTGGCAAATTATGCTGATATTTTGAAAATGTTTAAGTAGGTGAAGATTAACATTTCACTCCTCGACGCCATCAAGTAAATTCCATCGTGTGCTAAAATTTTAAAGGTTCTATGCACGGTGAAAAAGAGATTGAAAATTCACAAGAAGTCATTCCTCACAGAACAAGTGAGCTCAATATTGAGGACCAACACTCCTCCCAAATTCAAAGACCCCAGTTGTCCAACCATAGCCATCACCATTGGGAATTATCGAGTGGAGCAAACACTTCTCGATTCGGTGGTCATTAGCTCTATATTGAACATGGAACAAGAAAAAGAACTTTTGAAGGTGTTGAGAAAGCATAAAGGAGCAATCGGATGGACTATTGCGGATATCAAGGGAATAAACCCTCTCATATGCACCCACCGCATATATCTTGAAGAGGATTCCAAACCTTCCCGACAACCACAAAGACAGTTGAATCCCATCATGAAGGAGGTGGTGAGGGATGAGGTTCTAAAACTACTTGATGTGGGGATCATTTTTTCAATTGCCGATAGTAAGTGGGTTAGCCCCACACAAGTAGTACCTAAGAAATTCAGAGTTACGGTAGTTGAGAATGATGAGAATGAGCTTATACCTACAAGAGTGATCACCGGATGGAGGGTGTGCATTGATTACCGAAAGTTAAACGCTTGCACACGAAAAAACCACTTCCCATCGCCATTCCTCGATCAAGTTCTAGAACGAGTGGCTGGGCATCTATTCTACTGCTTTTTAGATGAATACTCTGACTACAATCAGATTAAAATTGATTTGGAGGATCAAGAGAAGACCACCTTCACGTGCCCCTATGGTACCTTTGTCTATCGCCGCATGCCATTTGGACTATGCAATACTCTAGGGACTTTTCAACGCTGCATGATGGGAATTTTTAGTGATATGGTAGAAAAGATAATGGAGGTCTTCATGAATGGCTTTTTGGTGTTTGGGGATTCATTTGAGAGATGCTTAACAAACTTGGAGAAAGTTCTAACAAGATGTGAGGAGAAGAATCTAGTCTTGAATTGGAAAAAGTGTCAATTTATGGTGATAGAAGGAATTGTGCTTGGCCACATAGTTTCGGTGAGGGGTATTGAAGTCGATAAATCCAAGGTGGAGGCTATCTCCAACCTCCCCACGCCAAGAGCCATCAAAGGCATCCAGTCATTTTTGGGGCATGCAGGTTTTTACTGTCGATTCATAAAGAATTTCAATGCATTGACCCGACCCTTGACCAACCTGCTGTCTAAAGAGGTCTCATTTGAGTGGTCGGATGATTGTGAGGTATCCTTTAAAAATCTTAAAAGCATGCTAGTCATACCTTCAACCGTGCAACCACCCAATTGGGACCTACCTTTTGAGCTCATGTGCGACGCGAGTGATGATGCGGTCGGTGCAGTGCTTGGTCAATGGGAAGGAAATAGACCGCATGTAATACACTATGCTAGCAAAATACTGAATGAGACTCAGATGAATTACACTACCATCAAGAAAAAGTTACTAGCAGTAGTGTTTGCCTTAGATAAATTCCGTTCTTACCTAATTGGTTCATCTATTGATGTTTTTACTGATCACTCTGTTTTGAAGTATTTGTTGTCAAATCAGGATGCTAAACCGAGACTTATTAGGTGGATACTCCTCCTACAAGAATTCGACTTGACGATCAAGGATAAGAAAGGAGTTGAGAATATGATAGCAGATCATTTATCCGGGCTTGTGGTACAAGAGGCCGATGATCACATTCTTATCCCTGACTTTTTCCCTGACGAGCATTTGTTTTTAATTCATTCTGTATGTCATTGGTATGTTGATATATGTAACTATCTTCCAAAAGGACAGATACCACTACAATGGAGCCCAGAAGATCGAAGACGATTTATGACGAATATGAAGTACTTCTACTTTGACAACCCGTATTTGTTCAAGTACTACCCCGATCAAATCATGAGGAGATGCGTACTACCCCGAACAGCGGGACGTCCTTGCATTTTGCCATTCACAAGCTTATGGTGGACATTTTTCAACGAAAAAGACTTCAACTAAAATTCTCCAATCAGGTTTCTATTGGCCCTCTCTTATCAAAGATTGTGTTTCGTTTTGTAAGAAATGCGACAAATGCCAACGTTTGGGTAGTGTGACCCGAAGAAAAATGATGCCCCTCTCCCCTGTGCTTGTCATAAAAATATTCGACTATTGGGACATCGACTTCATGGGTCATTTCCTTATGTCATTTGGTTATTTGTACATCCTCTTGGCAGTGGACTATATGTCCAAATGGGTGGAGGCTATCTCGACCAAGACTAATGACCACTGAGTCGTAGTCAAGTTCATCAAGAAAAACATCTTTTCAAGGTTTGGGATGCCTCGTGCAATAATTAGTGATGGTGGATCACATTTCTGTAATAGGTCATTTGCATCCCTAATGTTCAAATATGGCGTCACTTACAAAGTATCCACTGCCTATCACCCACAAACAAATGGCTAAGTCGAGCTATCCAACAAGGAGATCAAGAACATTCTAGAAAAAACGGTCAACCCAAATAAGAAGGATTGGTCCGAAAGATTGACCAATGCCCTATGGGCATACCATACTACCTTTAAAACTGTTTTGGGCATGTCTCCCTACCGGCTTGTCTATAGAAAGACTTGTCACCTGCCAGTCGAAATGGAACACAAGGCCTATTGGGCCATTAAAACTTTAAATTTCAACTTGAGAATGACCGGTGAACATAGGAAGTTGGAAATGAATGAGTTAGAAGAGATTTGACAAGATGTGTATGAGAGTTCCAAAATCTCAAAGGAATGGGCTAAGATCTTTCAAAATAATTCCATTGTACGGAAATCATTTTGGCCCGATCAAAAAGTGCTCTTATAAAATTCTCGCCTCTCAATTTTTCAGGGAAAACTCCAATCCCGTTGGGATGGCCCCTAACTTGTCAAGGTGGCCTACCCCAACGGAACTGTTGAGTTCATAAACCTTGAAGATGGCTAAGCTTTCAAGGTCAATGACCAAAGACTTAAGTCATTCTTCGAGGGTTTTCAAGGGAAAGAAGTGGTGGAAGATTTGATGGAACCCGTATATCCGAATTTGATGGAGGACTAGCTAGTGTTTATGATTTCTAGTGTTCAATTACTTTTATTTACTTAAGTTATTTCTATTTCATGTCACTTACTTTCGTTGGTTGTATAGCATTGATTCTTAATTTCAAATCTTGATGCTTTTGTCAAAAGCTCAATTACGAGGTGTTCTCTAACCCTACTCATCTTTTTACTGTCCTTCATTGCATACTATATTTTTTTTGTTGCATTGAGGACAATGCATTATTTAAGTTTGGGGGATGAGGTGCACCATTTATATGATACACCAAGGTAGTTTGGATTTTTTAAATTTTTGCTTGCATTAGTGAAAAATATGTGAAATTTTGAAATTTTTGATGAAAAATATCTGATTGTTGATCTATATTCCCTCTTGAAGAATGTGTGAATTGGATGACATGTTGATCTTTGTTGTGAACTTTGTGCACATGAGTATTCTATGGAAGTTGATCCTATGCATGAGTATCACATATGTATTGATTTTTAAACTCAACTGTATGTGACTCTTGAATGTGTAATTTTGGCAATTTATGGATTGGATTCATGTTTTAAGCTTGATATAAGTAGTGGAGATGAGTAAGGACCCATGGGAGCTTTAGTGTCAAATCCTTTTTGGAGGGAACTTACGATTACTCAAAGAATAATTTTTCAATGTCAAATTTGTTTAATAGTCTCATTATGCTTGTTTTGGTTAGTTGCATTTGGATAGTAGACTGATTTGTCTTGATCATATAATGTCATCCCATGCAGACCTTAAAGTGATCCTAGGCCATCGTTCAAAATTTTAAGCCTTTGCTTCTTTTATTTTTCTTGTGCAAATATTATCCCTAGTGTTGTGATTGAGCCTAATTGAAATTTATTTCTATGTCACACATTTGACCAATCCAAATAAGATAAGAAATATCTACCTTACCTTGGTTGTTCCTAAAGCAAAAATAGTGATTGCAAAAGAAGGAAGTGTGGTGTGGAAATTCAAGCAAGGGGATGATGAATGTGAAACTCAAAGAGTTGAAACAAAAAAGAGAATGAAAATTCAAGAAAAGGAAGAAAAGGGGTGAGAAGATGAAAGAATGATTGAAAGAAAAGAAAATGTTAAGGAAAAGGAAGAAAAGAAACAAAGGGTGTAGTGATGGTGTGAGAATCAAAATCCCATGAAAAGGGAAGTGTTTTTCTAAAATAAAAGTCTCTCACTCGGAACAACCCTCTTTGCTATCTTATATCCTTCATTTCATTTACCTAAATATCACCCCAAGGCCCCATTATAACCCTTAAAGTCCAAAGCGATCTAGAGAAGCATGGGAGGTGCAAGATTTCAAAGGAAATGATGAGTTAAGTCTTACTACCTAATGCCCTAGCATTCTGTTCATAAGACTATGCCAAGGTTGCTTCATTTTCATTTATGAACTTCATTTTTGGATTACATGTGAGAACACTTTGGTTTAGACACAAGATTCTATCTCACATGTACACATGGAGTGCATACCAGGATAACTTGAGTGTATTTCATTGCTTTGGAGTGACCCTTGGTGAGTTTTGCATTGAAACTGAATTTGTCTAGCTATTCGAATGTAAATTCTGTTGCGTAAATGCTCAAATTGCTTGTTTAATTCATACACACACGAGTTGAAAATAAATTTGTAGGTGCATACTTTAGACTAGTGTCTAAGACTATGGTGTTGCCCTTGTTCAATCATTTGAGAAATTTGTTAAAAAGCTCCATGCTTGTAAGAATGAGGGAATATGTCTCAAGTTTTGGATATTTGAAAAGAGTTAGGAATGCTGGTTTGAACTAAATTCATGTTTTACATTTTGATGTGCATTTTGATATCTAAAAGTAGGAGGCTATGTTTTGTATATTAGTACATCAAAATGTTAAATCGCATTGTAATTTCAGTAATAAATTGGGCACGATGGTTCGAATGGTGATTTACAAGTGGAGTATATGTTTAGGGTAGAGTAGAGGTCATAAAGAGAGTGTTAGAATATTCAGGGGAGGTCCTAAAATGAAAAGGAGAGGTGAAGGGTTGCTCAGCAGGAGTTTTTTGCAAACCAGCCAAACCGTACTGGTACGTGTACCGGTACACTAAGGCTATTGGAGTTCGCCGTACCGGTACGTGTATCAGTACGCTTTGTCTGACACGCCAAAGGTTAGGTTTTTTTTTAATCAAATTTTTCGACTAAACCTTCACTTCCCACCTTTGTTTCAGCCCTAACTCTCTCTCTCTCCCTCCCTCAAAAATATCCCAACCCCCAAATCCCTTCATTTCTCTCTCAATCCATAAACCCACTTCCTCTTTAAGCCTTAATTTTGTGCAATTTCAACTTTGGAATCCTAGGTGCCGAATTTTCCCAATCCTCAAGAACTCTCAAATCTCTCCAGGTAATTCTTAATGGCTTGTCATCTAGAGGTGTGCCTTGAGGTCATAGACCCAATTGAGGGTCTTCTCCTGCTTCTCCTTTCCTTCTTCGCTATAGGGGCACTGTTGCTATGCATGGCCAGGACCATAAGGGTGGGACCAGACTCTTTGCCACCTGAGGGTTCTAGCAGTCGCAAGAGAAATGGAGAGGGGTCTAGTGTTGATAGCGGTAAGCTGAGGAAGAAGGCAAAGATTGAGGCTAGGGATCGACTGATCCAAGAAAAGGGGGTCACTTGCGAGCGGTACTTGGGCTCCATTTCTCTTACCTTAAGGAATAAGGCAGTGAGGATCATTGAAGCACATGATATGTTTTTTAGTTTGAGCCCGTGGACGGGTATAATTTGTCGATGTGCAGGGAGTTTTACCAAAGACTCTGGGTGACAGAGGTGAATGGGGTGGAGGTCTTGAAGTCAAGTGTGCGGGGTAAGTTGTTTGTGGTTACTCCTGATGAAATTGCCACCTTACTTGGAAACTATAAGAGCCCACCTCCTACCCCACCAATTTATCCCCATAATGTTCCCCGACCCAAGAAGATGCCTGAATTGGTTGAGCTGATGTATGAGGATTCGAGTACCTTCAAGGGAACAATTCAAAATGGAAGGTTGAAGCCCACTTATGGACTATTGAATAGGCTCCTCCATTGCAATCTTTCACCAAGAGGTGCGGAGAAGAAACCAAATGTAGAGAAGTTGAACCTTGTGGATGCAGTCGTGCCAGGGAAGACAATAGACTTTGCTCTTCTCATTTGGCAAGAAATGAAAGAGTTTGCTGAGACGCATAAGCCCATGATCAAGCTGCCGTTCGGGAGCTTGATAACCCATATGTGCATGCCCAAAGTCAAGGGCTATGCTTTCGACAAGATCACACCCCCAGAACTTGGAGCCATTAGTAGGACTAGCAAGAAGAAAAAAAAGGCAATGAGTAGGGGGAAGTGTGCCAAGACCATGGGTGCTGGTTCTGAGGCCCCCGGTGCATCTTCATCTGCTGGGCCATCCACTGTTGCACCTGAACGTTCGGTTCCCCAGTGCCTCAACGCACTAGAGGCTATGGTGCATGGGATTGAGGTGATGAAGAAAGAATTGTTTAAGCATACTTTTCCCGGGAGGCCTATCCTAGGAGGATCCTCACCACCTACTGCTGCTCCCTCTGTATCTAGGCCCTCCGCTTCCACAGTGATTGAGGTAGGATATGATGAGGATGATTCTGACGAGGATGAGAAGGGTGAGAGTGAGTATGAAGAGGATGATGACAACAATAATGATGATGGAGATGGGGATGAAGAGTAGTTGTGTAGCCTTTGTCTTTTCTTTTGTGTTGGGTTGTAGTCAATTAGGATGGGGTCATTGGCCTAGTAAAAGAATCTGTAGGAAATAGGTCAATTTTTCTCTATTTGATGCCACGTACTCCAACTTTGAAACACAGTAATTAAATACCACAATTTTGTTCCATCTTGTCCATATTTATTTTGAAAATTTCATTACGATTTTGTATTTTGATTTGCGGAGGATTGTCATGTGTTAGTCATGCTATCCAGTTTTGAAATTAAATTTTGCTAAGGGACTAGCAAAACCTAAGTTGGGGGGTGTGATTAGCACAAAACTTTGTAGATTTTTATGTGCTAATCATCTTGTTTTAATTGCTTTTTGAGATTAAATAATGGGAGTTGTGTTAATTGAGTTCTTAACGATGATATTTGGCGTTTGCAGTTAAAAAGTGCTAAATGAGGCCTCTTAAGGCCTTCCCAAACCATTTGGGATGAATGGGGATTAAAAGGCAACTTGGGGACAGCTCAGGAGTGGAGGAAATCAGAAAATCAGCCAAACCGTATCGGTATGCTGAGGCTACTAGAGTTCGGCGTACCGGTAGGCTTTGCCTGATCTGCCCAAATGCTCTGCAACTAAGATCTGCTACTTTGAGGGTCCCACCAAGACATCCTCCTGCAATTCCCTGACACGCCCAACACTCAAAACACCCCTTGGGACACCTATCTTGGACTTTTGGAAGCTTGGCCATCAATGAGGAGAGAAAAGAGAAGAGGAGCTGGGTGTGCAGACAAGCTCTGCAACCCCTCTGTCCAGCCCATTCCTCCTGCACCCCTATGGATGAGGTCACTTCTGGAAGCTAGGCCACCTCTCCATGCACGTTTTTGGCAAGCAAGAACTCTATTTGGTTCAGATGGTATTGAAGAGAAGAGATAAAGAGAGAAGGTCTGGTAGAAGATGATAAATAATGTCTAGTGAGAAAAAATTGAGCTTTTTGCATTTCTTTCAATACATTGTCTTGTAATCTTTGGTATGAATCCTTAGAACTTAATTTAATGTCATTAATGTTGTTTTCCTTAAAGTCCAATGCAAGTTTAATGCTCTTTTAAAGCTTTCACCATTAATGTATCAAACTTCTTCATTTTCTTAGTTTTTAAATGGGTATTCAATATACTCTCTTATAGATTATGTTTTCTTGTATCTAGTTACTCTAGAACTTCATATCTTTGCAATGCATTCTCATTACATTGTACATTTCATTTTAAGCATGGTAGTTAAATCTCTTAGTTGACAAAACCAAGGGGAACCTCCCTTTTCAACTCATTCTCCCTTTTCGGTATACCATTTTAACTCATTCTCCTCCCTTTTTTCAGAGTCCAATGGTTCGGTTTGACTGGGTTGAGGGTGGATAACTTGGTGAGTCTTTGATATTCCATAGGCTTAGTCACGGTTTATGTTTAGATACTCACCAATTTTATCCCTAGCTTCCCACGAATCAATCGTTCATTCATGCTCTATTAGAGGAGGGTTTCGAGTTGAGATGATGTTCCTATTGGAGTGACCTCTTAAATTTGCCAATATTTGTGTCTCATTTTATTAGCATCAAAACAAACTTTACCAAACAACTTCCAACAATCAAAGATTTTACACTTTTTTTTCCCCAAAATCATCTTCTCCTCGGTTTACTACCTTTCCCGTGGAGACGACCTTGGAATACCACCAAGTAAAACACGACCCGCAAAAGTCTCCTTGCACTTGGGGAGCACTTTTGTACACACACACACATTTTTGTGCATTTACACATCACATTACCATCATTTAATTTTACCCCATCTCCTTGCCCTTTCTTTTGACATCACCCATAAGAGAGTGACACTCCCCTCCATCCATAAACTATATATGCTAAAAGGTGATGTTTAGAGGTTAGGAAATTACAAGAAATTTTGTCAAGCAGTTACTAAAGATGGTATGAACAGAAAATTTAAAATTGTTATGTGCTAAATTACAAATTTTACAAGATCAAATTACAACAATTAAAGATAAGATTGATACTAAACAATACTACTTTTGGGGGCTTAGTCACAAATTTGAAATGTTAGAATTGTTCCCAAGTATCCGAGAAAATTTGTAACTTGATCTCAAAAGGATGTAAGTTCAAATTTTTAGTAAGTGTACAAAAAAAATGAGAGATACACGTAGGGAGAGATAATCAAGAAGAAATGATTGACTTTTTTTGGCCCGAAGAAGTTGTTGAAAGTAGATATGAGTTGGAAAAAATATCTCCATGCTATACCCTTGAAATATGTGAATCTGTAATTCATGGTGAAAATACTAAATGAACTAATTAGAGTTCGTATTATGGCTGAAAGATGGGATGAATGACTTAATTTGTAAAAAAAACTATATTAGTGTTTATAATATGTATTCTAAAGGATGAGACTAAATAAAAGAATAAGGCTTGTAATGAACTAACATTCCACAAAAAAAAAAATGAGGCCCTGAACAATTGCTTAAGTCGTTTTGCATTTAGGTTGGCCCTGCCGCCCACCTCTCACCCCAAAACCTTCCACACATCACCCTCTCTTCAAGACGTAGTAAACTCCTCCTCTCATCATTCTTTGTCAATCTTCATCACCTTCACACCTCTCTATTATCTGTCAAAAATATGTTTATAGTATTCTGATTATGATCAAGGGGACCGCAGTGGCATATAATGACATTCTAAAATTGAAGTAAAATTTGAGCCCTCTAAACCAAAGAAATATGTGTATCTCCAATTATCAATGTCGAATGGACCCCAATGAAACTCTTAGCAACTTGGGTAGTAGAATTGATGAAAGATAAGAGCTTGTGGTGCCTATTATTTAAGTGGATGGATTGTTTGCTTGAAGATTGTGATGGTTGATAGTGATGATGTGTGAGGTGTATGTGTCATTGGGGGTGGTGGTGGCATGTGGTGATATTTGGTGGTGAATGTGGTGTTGGATTGCAACTATAAAAGGGTTGGGCAGTGTTTTGGTGGAGTCAGATGGGTTGGTGGAGGTGGACGTGTTTGTGCACAAGGTTTGGTTGTTATTGTGCATATTGTCACACCAACACTCGAAAATAAGAAATTATTTCTAGTTATGGTAGAGTGGACCCCAGTCCCTGAATAATATCTTGTACCATGTGCATATGTTCAATAATATAATTAACGTACACCGGCTAGGTGCGACAAAAATTGAATTTTAGTTTCATAAACAGACCAACAAATTCATATTTACAAAGTTATGCTTTCAATTCCATACTTGAAATAAAACCTAAAACTTACATGTTTACAAGACACAAAAATTATGCAAAATAATACAACAAAACTCGGAAGTCCGATTTCTCCCCTTAACCGCCTAGACTCAGCAGTAGACATACCGTCCTTCTTAGTTTCCTAAAAATACAAACTATGGGGAGGGATGAGCACACACGCTTAGTGAGTGTACACAAATATATAGCATATAACAACGGAAAATATATTTCCTATATAAATAAATTCAATTCGTCAAAATAACTGAACAATTTTAGAAGCCATCACATGTAAGCTTCCATATTTCTTGAGCAATCATCTCATAATACATCAATTCAATATAGCAACCAATAAGGTTATAATTTCCGTTACTCAAGTTATGCCAGCCATACAAGCAATATCCACTACATAGGCTATATGATTGTCATTAAGGCAATATTCATCACACATGCTATACGATTGCCATTAAGGCAAAATTTGTTATGCAGGTCATATATCTGTCTTTAAAGCTATATTTGTCAATAAGGCCACTTAGCATAACCACAAAACTAAACATAACTTTTGTCATCACCAGACAATAATCTATACAGTCATTTATTAATTACTGGCAATGTACCACGTGCGTTGCACATAAATAATTTTCGTATATAAAATATTAATATTATTTATGTATGGTTTATCCAGTTTCAGAGGGGTGTTTGAGAGAAAAAGGGGGAGAGAGAGAGAGAAGATAAAAGGTTTTCAGACTGAATGGTGAAAGAGAAGTTAAAAGGTTTTTCCAACTGGTTTGTATGGCGATCAGAGGATTTTAGTCCCATTTTCTGAGAGAGAAAAAGAGAGAGAACTTGTTCAAAAACAAGATTAAACAAAAGAATATTAAGAGGCACAAATGATATCGTTGTCCACTTAATTTCCCTAACAACAAACAATCATTTAGTGGAGGATAGGAAAAGGTGGGAAAGTATAGTACTATATTATAAATGGTGTTATAAATCATAGTTAATACATAGTGGAACAGTCATGACCCTCTGTCTACCTAATTTTCTTAATGGTGAATAATAACTACTATCAATGTACATATTATTCTAATTTTTTATTTGATCTATATTTATAATTGTGATTTATACTTATCTTATTCTACAGTTATTAATTAAAATCTATGATTTTTGGTCTCTAAAATATTCAATTCTTATTTAAATGGTCCCTAACCTGACGGTCCATTAAGTTTTTTAACGGAAGTGACTACGTGTCATTCCGTCAGACAGTATCACGCGACTAGTACTTGATCACTTCTGTCAAAAACTTAACAGGTGGTCTATGTATGGATCATTTAAACATTAACTAAATACTTTAAAAATTAAATTGATAAAATTGATACAATGAAGACCAAATTGTCAAAGCATACATATTTCAGGGATTAAAAGTGCTATTAACCCTAAATTATAATATATTACTCTATAATATATATTTTAAAAGAATATTAAAATACTAAAATTTAAGTTTAACTTAAAAATACACTATAATTATTTTTATATAAACTCGTAATAAAACGTCAAAATGTTACATTTGATTGAAGAATTATGTTGATTTAACGTAAATTATTTTAAAAAATACGTAAAAGATTATTTTTTATCTTAAAAATAAAATGATTGAAATTTTGGATAAAAAAAAAACATATATGTAAGTATAATGTTATCTTTATATTTGAAATGAGTAATATTATATTGATGCAAATTTTGAAGATTTTTTGAATGTTTTATTGAAAATTGTAGTAATGCATATATTTTTTAAAAGTAACGTAGCTAATTTAAAAGTTTCATAGATACTGCAATTTATAAATAATAAATAGAGAATTAAAAGAGATGTTAGGGATAATGAATATTTAAACACATAAATATATGATGGTAATTTAGATATTCAACTATAGAAGGATAATGTGGTTTTTAAAATTCTTTCATAGTGAATTAAAAAAAATTCATGACAAGGCAAAAGTTTCATTCTTTAATAGTAGTATAGATGGAATATATATAACTATATATATATTATGCATAATGTTATCATATTTGAAAAGAGTAATAAAATATTGATGAAGTTTTTGAACACTTTATTGAAAACTATAATACCAATGAGCTTTTGATCCAATGATACTCCTTATCTTGTGAAGGCTTTAAGAAAAATATTGAAAACTATAATGATGCACATATTTTTTCGAGGATAACGAAGTTAAATATTTTTCTCATCAATATTAGCAGGTCTTTCTTCTGTCTCTCTCTCACACAATAACTTAAAAATAAATTAATTTTTTTAAAAAATAATATTAAAAATATAAAAAGCCCTCATTTTGTGTTTTCGCTTTAGTTCTCAAATTTTCTTGAGCCACCCTTGCTGTAATGTTATCACAACAACCTTAACACACATATTCATGTATCAATAAAATGAATAACACACTCACTGTACCCACCATAAATAATAATCTACACACAATTTTTGGTTTTTTTAAAAATGAAAAACAAAATCAGTTCTAAATTTTCGTTAGCAAAAAATGAAAATAGAAAATGTGTTTGGTTTCTTTTATAGTTGTAAAAAAATTTGAAAACAAAAATAGAAAACTTATTTGGTTGTAACACTTCTATTTTTTTTTATGTGACTAGCTTGTATACATTACCACAATTCCATGCTATTAAAAAGTTAGAACAACAATCTATAACTGATCATCCAATAGTTTTCAAACATACTACAAATATATCCCTTGATTTTCAAACATTCCACATAATTATCTCATACTTCATAGTTATATTAATACTAATAACACCACACTAAAGTTAGCACCACCAACAACATGGGTATATGCATAGCCAGTCCTTCGTTTCATGTCTTAAAACATGTAGTTCCATGACTCTCGAGTGAAAGCAGTAGTTGACCAATTTTTCAAAGCAACTTGCTCATCCATTAACTCAATAAAAATTGTCTCATTCTTAGTAGGCCACAATTGATCAACTTTGGTTAGTTCAATTTCCATTACATCAGTATTATCTAGGTTCTGACTAGCATTCACATTGGCCATCTACATCCACAAACAACCATAATAATTTTCCAATTCAAACTATGGAAATCATGGATCTAACATACACTTTTCGTGCCCAAAAAAATCAACTACTCAGTAGATATACAGAGCAAAAAAAATCAGCAACTATAATCAGCAAAAAAAATCAGCAACAACTCATTGCATTCATTCTCATTTTTGCTCCTTCTATAATATGAAGGCACACACACACACTCACGCACACACACAAATGGAAGGAGGGGAAGAAAAGAAGATGGATATGAACATAGAAGAAAAACAGTTGCTCGATAACTCTTCATCTAGGTTTTTGCGTTGACAAACAATTCTTGATTTTCATCTGGGTTTTGCGTTGAATCTCATATTTTTGTGTAAATTTCTGACTTGTTTGTTCTTGATTTTGATATGGGTTTTGTATAGTGAACAAGTAATTTGAGAAGGCAAGTTATGGACTGATGCCCAACATGGTGTTCTACTTGAGAGCCCCCCCAAAAAAAAAATGTACAGAACATCACAAAAGCAAAAAACACAGATAGAAGACGAAGATTATTTACCTTGATGGAGAGCCCTTCACCATCGAAGACAAAGATTAGAACACCTTCACCGTTCACCGTCACCATTTGGGCTGAAAGAGAGAGAGGGGGAGGGGTTCTCGCGGTGAACAAATGCTTGGTGAGGTCAGAGGGGCTAGGGTTTACCCTTGATGAATTGCTATTTATATGGGTGGCTAATAAGTGTGTTTTTTTATCCTAACAAAGTTTGATCTCTAGACCTCATTAACGTTCAACGCATGTTAAACGTTTTTGAGTTTTACTTTTTCAAAAATGACTTTTTTCTGTTTTTAAAAATTGTCCACCGTTTTGAAAACAATGACAGTAAAAAAAAAAACAAAAACAGCTATCAAACGAATTTTTTTTCCTGATTTTCTTCAAATATGAAAATAAAAATGAAAAACGAAAACCATAAACGTTACCAAACAAGACCGTATAAAGCATAATTATGCTTTTCTCAAGCACACCCACCCCAATTCCAGCTGTAGTTTAGAATTAATTCCCCCCCCCCCCCCCCCCCC
>CAUOFW020001724.1:3024283-3049168 GCA_963454935.2 Ilex paraguariensis
AAAAAACCCCCCCCCCCCCGGGGTCCCCCCCCACCCCCCCCTTTTTCCCCTAATCCCTTTGGCCCCCCCCCCCCCCCCTTTTGTTCCACTAATTCATAAAATTAACTATTGATTGTCTGACTCACATTAAGTCACTCCCAAACACTTCCTTATTTAATAATTCACCTTAGATATATTTATTAGCAAACGTACCATATTTCCCACAATTTCTTCGACTATATTTTAACCCATAATTTAATGCTGGCAAATTACACATAAAACCTCCCATCATTATATAAAAAATCATAGTATGTGTGCTCGGGTCTCACACATGCGACTAAAATTTGTGGTTAAAGTGGCCATATGGCAGTAGTGATATGGTTGTGTGTGTGTAAGAGGTAGTGGCAATGACAGTGGTGGCAGCTTTGGTTAGATATAGTGTGGTGTTTCTTATTTGAATTAGGATTTTGGTGGCCCCGTTGTGCACACTTTGTGTGTAGGGGGCGTGTGTCTGCAAGAGATGGTGAAAATGAAAAAAAAAAAAGAAGACGAGCGGGAGGAGAACATAGATACTACAGAAAGGAAGTGTGAATGGAAACTAAAAAAAACTTAACATCAATATTTTCATTTGTCAATAATGAAAACTCATGAAGGGAGTGTGAATGAAATGAATTTATTATATTTTTTTCATGAATATATACACAAGTAAATAAATGTAAATTTCAAATGCAATAAAATGAATATATTAACTATAATGAAGTTCAATGAAACTTCATAGAAGACATGGTGGAGTTTAAGGTACTTCATTAGGGTATGAATGAATTTTACCCTAATAAATTTCACATTACATCTTTATTTTCATTGAAAAACAACAATATATATTCCAAACTTCTAATGTTGTTATATTTTTCACATGTTTTGTTTGTTCAAATGCTTGACCTTCTCATGTTCCTTACAAATAAAAGTCTCTTGGTGTGAGCAGGGGCGACTCAACATATGTGGGGGCCAAGGCGAAATTTTTTAAATTAAGCCCTATTAATATATTTTATATTAGTATAAATAATTTTCAAAAATTATATATGTTTATTTTATTTTTTTATTTTTTTTTCTTTTTGAGATTCAAAAATAGTAATTGAATTTTTGAATTCGAGTTTTATGCATTGAAATTCAGTTAATAAAAGTCAAATTCTTGACCAAATGTAATTAAGGTAATTATCTATTGAATATAAAGATAAAAGAGAATGAAAATTTAGACTAGCTAGCAAAATAATTTTTTTTAGAACAAACGTAAAAGTTAAAATTTGTGTGAGTTAAATAACATTGGAATATGTGGAGCCTATTTTAATATTGCAGAGATCCAAAGAGATGTTTTAACAAGAAAATTTTAGCAAGAAAACTGCGGCTACAATGAGTTTTAGATAGTGAGATACTTCTACGAACTATATTCTATAGTCATATTGTGCACTTTAAAAAATAATTAAGCAAAAATCTATCCTAAATTTGAAGTGACCTCAAATTTAATCTAAAAGAAATATTAAGTTATAATTAATAACTCTTAGTTGATAGACAATAAATTAAACAATTTATAACGAGGAGAGGTGATAACACATATTTTTTATATACCATAAACATTGGACAACGTAAAAATCATCACCTCGAAATATAGGGCACCAAATGTTCTTGTAAGAAATTCTAAAATTTTTTCAATGATATTACTTGTATTTAATCTAGGGACCTGATTTTGACACGTAGTAAATTGTGGTTAATCGATTGCTAGTGAACTTATTCCATTTTTGTCCCTATTACTAATTCAATAGTCAAAATACATTAAGTTCCCAAATTAAGCTCAAAAATTAAGTCTAGTAACAATGTACACAAGTTTATTTTGAGCCCCAAAATTTTGTTCCCATATGGGGGCCTTACGCAATGGTATTAATGGTCTAGTGCATGGGCCGGCATAGTGTGAGTTACTATATGTTTTAGATCGAGAAAATTTTAAAATAATGTAAGTTTGGGATAGAAAAAAGATGAGTGACAAGGTGTATTATGTGTTATAAGAGAAGTATGAGGCCTACGAAGATTATATGCATGTGCTCCAAGTGGACTGATTATGGTGAGAAATTTTATACTGAAGAGTGAAACAAACAATCAACCCATCGCCTATGTACAATGGTAAGGACAATTAACAAACCTTTTACAAGAAACCTTGAATTTTTATAAAATAAGGGTTATAATTGGGGATTAAATTTTGAGGAATATTTGAATTTAATCAATGTAAATTATTTTTGGACAATTCATATACATAAATGAATTATTTGTAAAGACGAGACCGATGACTATAATATAGATATGTTTTCATGATAGAAGTAAGGAGCGATGTTAAATATTCGTAGTAACCGAGAAGGTGTAGTGTCTACTTTGGTCTATCAAAAGACACTTCTCAAAAATAAAGTATGACACGTGGCAAACACAACAAAGCAAAGGGTGATTGTGTGCTTGACAAGTATTAGGACATTTGCCATGTAGAATGTAAGGTTTTATGCATGTTGGACTAGTGGCAAACAAGTGTTGAGTGAAAAAATGATGAAGGGCATGCTAGAGGACACGCCATCCACCATGTGTCACTTGATTAAGAACTTAAACTATGCAAGGGGACACATGGATGTCATGTGTCAAGCAATAAGACATTCTTAACATGCAAGGGGACACCTCCTATTATTAAAAATGCCAAAAGAAATGAGGCTTCATCAAATGGAAATTTTAGATCGGTTTGCTACCAAATTTGAGGATATGGTTCTTGGTAGTTTTAAGTTCATATTTATCAGAGTCATTTGATGATTTGAGGTACGAGATAGGTCTTTCAATCTCTCTGCAAAGAGTGTTCAATTGATTATCTCAAAATTTGTATTCTTTTTATTCGCTATTTTTGATTGTTATGAAATCATGTGTGTTTTTTTGAGATAACCTTCTTTTGGCTAATTACTTTGGAATTGATTGGTACATGTACAAAGTATACTTAAAACTATATCAGTTTGCTTGGAACTTTGTTTTCTACCACTTGCTGGCTCACTTGGATTTGAACCCTGAAACAAATCAAAAATGAAAGAATAAAGAAATTACGTAATTGTCCTAAGACCCATGTGCAATTTCTAGTTCATGACGTTTTTGCCAGTATCGTACAAAAATGAAAAAATAAATTAGAACTGAAAATGAAGAGACCAAAAATGAAAATAAGATTTGGACATTTTTTTTATTTTACCCATGCTTCAGAGTTGGATGTTGTTGTTGTTGGTTGATTAGATCCCTCACTAGATGCATTCGTAGTTTTCTTAAATAACCTGGATTTGGGATACTGCCTCTTGCATGATTTGGTACTGTAATATTTCCCTAGGTATCGAGCACATGTCATAACCCTATTATTTCTTCATGGATAGTCTATGTGGGTTTTTGTCTTCATCTTTATCCCTTCTTCTCAAATTTTTATGCTTGCCAGGGGCCTTCCCGTATAGACATGTAGTTATAGCCTCCATTCCACTATCAACCTAATCATTCTCTTTAGGTACTGGTTGTATCATATTGATGTAGGCTCTCAAATAAGTATGAATGAATGAAATCTTCAAGCAACTCTTGAGAAAGATAAATGCAACTGATGCATGATAGCAGGGGATTCCACTTATTTTCCACATCCTACATTAACAACTTCTTGTTTTTATATTAACTACAATGTTTTGTTGAAGCAATTCACCTCAAACTCACACCTCCCTGATCATTTTGTAAAGCAATTACTTGACTCAATTTTGTTCTCCTCTAGCTTCTCTAATAAGGTTGGGTATATTGTTCATTCATATTGCTCCATGCCTCTTTTTTTGACTTGTAATCTACACATCTGTTTCCTCTTAAGATGTTCAAGCATTATAGTTAACGACCATTGGGACGACAGTCCCAAGATCTGTTAACAACGCTATAATGGATTACAAAATTTTTACTCATCTATTAACCCTACAAAGCGAAATTAAGGTTTACCTTTGACGAGCATAACAATGCAAGACTTAAATGTGGCCCACTTGATTTTTTTTGGCACATGTGATATTTACTGATGACTAATTAATTTGTGATTTGGTTGAGGCAAGATAGTGATAAGGTTGTCAATTCCAAACTAACCGGGTAACTGATGTTTTCTAATTGGTCAAAGAGAAGTAGTAGTTTCCTGATATCCTACTTTGATGGGAAGTGGAATTCCTGTTAATCTAGGAAATCGGTCATCTCTCTACCTATAAATGTGCACATGCCCCATTGATTTGTGTATATTACGTTAATGGTTAGGAGAGAGAAACTGTGTTTTCAGTCTACAGCAAAATACTGTTCTTCTTGTTCAAGAAACTAAAACGTTTACATCAATGACTTCAAGTATGTAAATTATGATGTTTTAATTCCACAATATGAGTATGTGAAAACCATGATTGTTCTAGATCTTATAATTAGTGTTTGGTTGATTTCTTTGATTAAATAAAGTTTACATGTGGTATCAGAGCCTAAGTAAAGAATTCTCGTGATTTTTTGTTAATGTTTATGTAATATCGCCTATTGTACCAAATTAATTGCGGGCTGAATTAATTGTTATTATATTGCCTTTGCCTTAAAAAAGAAGGATGGTACATCATTAATTGGTTTGAAGTTCCTTTACGCCAATTGATCCCTAGCTGAAACAACTTTCTTGACTATTGCTATTAATAAGAAGATGACTTTTCTGGGATTTTTTTATTTAATTGATATACGTGATATCACATTTAATGAAACTTGTGAGTTCCGCTTTTCTTTATATTTGGTCTAATATAAAATTATAACTCAGGCTTGTATTTGTTATGTTTTCATGTATTGTCTGTCCATGAAAGGACACACTATTGTTTTGGCCTTGAATAAGACAAATCAACTTTTATGTTGGTTAAACTTAAGGAGCATGTCAACATTGTTTACTGCGTTTTATATTATAATTTCTACTTTAAAGTCAAGTATTTGAATAATATATATATATACACACACACACACGTAATGAAGACCTAATTTCATGTCATGAGTTGATTGTGGATTTGGGGCAGTATAATTATTGTTAAATTTGTGATGAATTTAGCATCTATTACATCACCTATTTAATTATTATTTTTATACCGATGCCTAATGAGTTGTGATATGAAAAATTGAGGTCCAGGATATTATGATCTATTTATGATAACTCATGTTTAAATTTTTTTATTATTATTTATATTTTAATCTTGGCCTCGTGAATGAACTTGTACATCATAAAGATTATTTATGTACTATTGTCAGTCTAATAGCTTATGCAATATAAATATCACGATTTTGATATCTGAATTATGCTATAGTTTGGTAGTTGCCAAAGTGACTCAACTAGAATGACTCATAGATATTAAATCATATAATTGATTTTAATACCCATTATCTTGTGATATTGAAATAATTATTTATGCAACATCATTATTTTGATTTAATGCTTATATTATGATATAGTTTGGTAGCCGCCAAAGTGGCCTAACTATAATGATTAATAAGTATTAAATTATATAATTGATATTTAATATCTATTTCCGAGGTATTAAAATAATGACTTGCATATCACAGTTTTTTTAATCATTTGAAAATTAGAAATCGGTTCAAAGGTGCACCATTTTTCAAGTTATTAATTAACGGGAATAGAATAATTGGACTATATCCATGATTGGTGGGTCCTGCATACCCAAAGGTAATAGACCTACCTAATTATGGATGTACCATTAATTAGTCCTATTAGGTGAAAGGAATCATCGATGGTTAATGTATTAGTATATTGTGATTACTACTCAAAGGAGAGTCACAATAAGACTATTTATTGATTACAAGAGTATGTATTTTATTTTTATTCATATTTAAACTGTTTGATAACTCAAAGCACTCACGTAATGAGCATTTAACTTATTGAAGTTTCTATTCCTGTTTCGTTGTATTCACATGCTTCTTCTATTTTGATGCTTAGTGGACTAAATTTCTCTGATTGATGTGAACAAGTCCAGTAGGTGTTCTGGATCTTGATTTAGCACTACAACCTGAGAAACCTGTTGCTATTACTGAGACAAGCAACATTGATGAAAGAGCTTTCTATAAAGCTTGGGAAAGATCGAACAGATTGAGCCTTATGTTTATGCGGATGACCATTGCAAGCAACATAAGTCAACTCATCCACAAAAAGGCATAAATGCTAAAGAATTTTTTGATATTGTGGAAGATCGTTTCCAAATTGTTGACAAGTCTCTTGCTGGGACATTAATGGCTGAACTTACTACCATGAAATTTGATGGTACACGTAAGATGCATGATCATATCATCGAGATGACAAATATGGCCGCTAAATTGAAGGCTCTAGGGATGAGTGTGATCCTTTTCAGATTAACTATAACACTATTAAGGATAAGTAGAATGTGAATGAATTGACCAACGTACTTGTTCAAGAGGAGACAAGACTTAATAAATTGGGAAATCATTCAATTCATCTCGTAAGTCAAGGATCAAAAAGAAAATGGAAGAAGTCTAAAGGTATGAAGCATGGTCCACCCAAGAGTAATGAGTTTACTCAAGTTACTCAGGCTTATAAGAAGGAAAAGAGTGATAGGTGTCACTTCTATAAGAAGTTGGGGCATTTTCAAAAAGATTGCCATAAGCGATCGACATGGTTCAAAAAGAAAGGTAAACATTTAGCTTTTGTATGTTTCGAATCAAACCTTACTGAAGTTCCTTGAAATACTTGGTAGATTGGTTATGGTGCTACTATTCATGTTTCAAATACGATGCAAGGATTCCTTACAACCCAGACTATAAATCCAAATAAGCAATTCATATTCATGGGTAACTGGATCAAAGCTCTAGTTGAAGCTATTGGGAATTTTTCGTTTATTTCTAGATACTGGTTATCATTTGGATTTATTTTAGACACTTTATGTTTCTTTTATTTCTCAAAATTTAGTTCCTTTGTCTAGACTTGATGTTGATGGATATTCCTTGAAATTTGATAATAGGAGTGTTAGTTTGTTTAAGAATACCTCTTTCATTGGTTCTGGTATTTTGCATGATGCTTTATACAAATTGAAACATGATTACCTATTTGCTGAGTCTCTTCTAACCCTGCATCATAATGTTGGAACCAAACATAGCTTGATGAATGAAAATTCTTCCAACTTGTGGCACAAACGACTGGGTCATATATCCATAGAAAGGTTAGAGAGATTGGTGATGGATGAGATTCTTCTGAATCTAGATTTTACTAATCTCGGAGTGTGTGTGGATTGTATTAAGGGAAAACAAACCAAACACACCAAGAAAGGTGTCACAAGAAGTAATAAACTCCTTGAAATTATCCATATAGATATGTGTGGACCTTTTGACACTCCATCAATAAGTGGAGAAAAGTATTTTATTTCCTTTATAGATGATTTTTCATGTTTTTGTTATATCTATTTATTGCATGAAAAATCTCAGTCAGTGGATGCCCTTGAGGTGTATATTACTGAGGTTGAAAGGCAGCTAGATAGAAAGGTGAAAGTTATCAAATCAAATAGAGGTGGTGAATATTATGGAAGATATGATGGTTTAGGAAAATGTTTTGGTCCGTTTGCTAAAATCCTTGAAAAGCATGGCATTTGTGCACAATACACTATGTCTTGTACGTTATAGCAGAATGGTGAAACTGAAAGGCGTAACCGTACTTTAATGGATATGGTTAGGATCATGTTAAGTAATTCCTCATTACCCTTATCTTTGTGGATGGAAGCTCTTAAGACCTCTGTCTATTTATTAAACCAGGTTCCTAGTAAGGCAGTTCGAAAGACTCCTTTTGAACTGTGGACATGAAGGAAACCAAGTTTAAGACACCTACATGTTTGGGGTTGTCCAACAAAGGCTAGGATTTATAATCCGCATGAAAAGAAATTGGATTTTAGAATGATTAACTGTTACTTTATTGGTTACCCAGAAAAATTCAAAGGGAATAGGTTTTACTGTCTTACCTATAGTACAAGAATTGTTGAAACCGGTAATGCCAGATTCATTGAGGATGGTGAAACCAGTGGGAGTGATAAATCATGAAATGTGATTATTGAAGAAGTTAGGTAAAAAATCCCATCACCCATCTAATGATATTGTTGTTCCTACAGTTGTTGTACAATATGACAACGTTGAACAACAATTAAATGATCAACCACTCCATAATGAGGTTGCCACCATTGAACCGATAATAGAAGAATCACAAGGGGTAGCATTAAGATGGTCTCAAATAGAAAGAAGACCAGGTATTCCGAATGATTATGTGATATATCTATAAAAATCTAACTTTGATATAGGGACAAGTAAATATCCGATTTCATTTTCACAAGCCATAGAAAGTGATAATTTTGCTAATAGATTGATGCAATGAATGATGAATTGAAATCAATGGAACAACATGAAGTCTGAGATCTAGTTGAATTGCCTGAAGGATTTAAGAAAGTCAAGTGTCAATGGGTCTTTAAGACCAAACGCGACTCCAACGGCAATATCAAGCAACATAAAGCTAGATTTGTTGCCGAAGGTTTCACTCAGAAAAGGAGGCATTGATTATAAAGAGGCCTTCTCTCCTCTATCCAAGAAGAACTTAGAATTATTATGGCATTGGTGGCCCATTATGATTTGGAGTTAAACCAAATGGATGTGAAAACCACTTTTCTAAATGGAAGTTTAGAGGAAGAAGTCTATATGGATCAACCAAAATGATTCTCCACTAAGGGAAAAGAGCACATGGTTTCCAAACTTAAGAAGTCAATATATAGACTTAAACAAGCTTCCTGACAATGGTACCTTAAGTTCAATGATAGCATTACTTCCTTTGGTTTTACAAAAAACATCGTTGATCGGTATATATATCTGAAGGTTAGTGGGAGTAAGTTTATATTTTTGATTTTGTATGTTGACGATATATTGCTTGCCAGTACTGATCTTGGATTATTGCATGACACCAAGAAATTTCTCTCTAAGAATTTTGAAATGAAAGATATGGGTGAGGCAACCTACGTGATAGGAATTGCAATATTCTATGATCGATCACGTGGATTGTTGGGATTGTCTCAGAAAACATATATTGATAGAGTTCTAGAGAGATTCAATATGGAGAATTGTTCAGATAGTGTTACCCCAATTCAGAAAGGGGATAAGTTCATCCTTATGTAATGCCCAAAGAATGAATGAGAACGTAAAGAAATGCAAAGGATTCCTTATGCTTCTATAGTAGGAAGTCTAATGTATGCATAGACATGCACTAGGCTAGACATCAATATTCCAATTGGTATGTTAGGGAGATACCAAAGTAATACCGGAATGGATCATTGGAAGGATGCAAGAAAATGATGAGCTACTTGAAAGGAACAAAGGAATATATGCTCACATTTAGGAGGTCTGATCATCTAGAGGTTATTGGATACTCAAATTGGGATTTTGCCGGATGTATAGATAGTAGAAAGTCCACTTTTGGTTATTTGTTCCATCTAGTTGGAGGAGCAATCTCATGGAAAAGTGCAAAGCAAACTGTCATAGCTTCATCTACAATGGAAGCTGAATTTGTGGTATGCTTTGAGGCTACAGTTCATGGATTGTGATTGCGGAATTTTATCTCAGGACTTGGAATTGTCGACACTATTGCTAATCCGTTGAGAATTTATTGTGATAACTCTGCAACAGTGTTTTTCTCCAAGAACGACAAGCATTCTAAAGGTGTCAAACACATGGAATTGAAATATTTTGTCGTCAAGGAGGAAGTTCAAAATAAATGAGCGTCTATAGAGCACATTATACCAGAGCTCATGATTGCAGATCTATTAACAAAAGGGTTATCACCAAAGACATTTAAGCAACATGTTAACAGAATGGGTCTTGAATATAACTATGATGTTTACTTGATGTTGGATTATTTGTTACGTTTATTTATTAGACACTTTTAATTTTAATTGGAATGTGTTTTATGATATATTTTGTTTCCATTATGTACGTACATATGTTAGAATTGGACGAATGATCTCACTTATAGATCATGTTAGACAAGTTACTAGTGTTGTGGTAGGGACTATGTCATGTTAATGATGTTTATTGATGACTAATTAATTGGTGATTTGGTTGGGTCAAGATAATGATAAGATTGTAAATTCCAAACTAACCAGGTAACTGATGTTTTCTAATTGGTCAAAGAGAAGTAGTAGTTTCCTGATATCCTACTTTGATGGAAAGTGGAGTTCATGTTAATTTAGGAAACCGGTCCTCTCTACCTATAAATGTGCGTATGTCCCATTGATTTGTGTATCTTACGTTAAATGTTAGGATAGAAAAACTGTGTTTCCAGGATACACCAAAATATTGTTCTTCTTGTTCAAGAAACTAAAAAGTTTACATCAATGGCTTTAGGTATGTAAATTATGATGTTTTAATTCCGCAATATAAGTATGTGAAAATCATGATTGTTCTAGATCTTGGAATTAGGTTTTGGTTGATTCCTTTGATTAAATAAAGTTTACAAATAAAACAAACGAGAACGATATAAATCGAACAACGGATCGATGGACCTTATGAACTTCTATCGTATATCCTTCCATGCCAAAATCTAAATGTAGTGTGGGATGCAATCCTCCAAATTGTCTCGCTCATTTCTCTCTTTATCTTCCAAACGTTATGGTTGAGAGAACCAAAGAATGAGTTTATTTATAGGTTATAGTAGAGACCCTAAGAAGAAATAAAGGTCGAACTTCCAATAGGCCTAAGAATCATATAATCAACCCAGAACAAACGTTATACGTTCAATTAATAATAAATTAGTCTACCAAAAACTTATTATTGATCTTCAAGGTCATATCTCAAAATTATATTTCGAGTTCCTCATTATTATATACTTAATAATATGTCCACATTTAAAACTATAGATATCTTTCAATTAATTAGATTACAGAAAATTATATTTAATTGACTTCTTTTTATCGTTAAAATCTTTCCACTCAACATATTTATCATGACAAATATTTAAATTCACCTGCGGGTTTAATATGGATAATACTTATGAGCTTTTTAAACAGGATATTATTAACCCATTTAAATACTGGAGCATTGTTTTATTTAATAATTGATTTTCATCATACAAATAATGTTATCTTCTAATTCACTGAGTTTATTGACTCAAAGATGAATATCTCCCTTTGATGAATTAAAGTAATACTTATTATATACATGTGTCAATTAAATATCTTAAGATTAAGAGTTTAAACAATCATAATAACCATGAGGTATTTATTTTCTTATTTAGTCAGTAAAAAGAAATTTGTTGGAACATAAATTTCAAGAGTCATTGACAGCACGTATGTATCGAATATCAAAAATTTTCCTTTAAAACCCTGCAAAGTGGAATTAGGGTTTACCTTCGAAATCTCTCGGGATTGATCTCGTCTCAGCACGAATGCAGAAGAAAACAACGACTAAAGCTCGACAAACCTTGCGACCTTTTGTCGTATATCCTCCAACGTCAAAATTTGGATACAGTGTAGGCTACCAAGACCTTCGAATCCTTGCTCTCTTTTTCAGCCTCCCCTAAAAATGTGAGTAAAGATAAGATGTTGAAATACAGAACCTAGACGTCTATATATAGGCTACGATAGAGACCATAAGGAGAAATAAGGATCAGGCTCTCAATGAGCTTAGGATTCCTATGTTCAACCCAGAACAAACATCCTATATTCCATTAATAGTAAGTTAGTCCACTAAAGAGTTATTATTGATCTCCTGAGTCTTATCTCAAAATTCTATTCGAGCTCCTTATTATTATATGTTTAATTATCTCTCCACGTTTAAGATTATAGATGTCCATCAATTAAATAAATCACTGACAATTATATTTAATTGACTTTTTTTATTCCTTGAAACCTTACCACTCAGCTTTTTTGTCATATCGGATAATTAAATTCACCTGCAGGGTTTGACATGGTCAAAACTTATGAGCTTCCTTAAGAGGACATCATCAACTCATTTAAATACTAGGCTGTGGTTTCCTTTCATATTTAATTTTTATCATACAAATAACATCGTCTCCCAATTAATCGAGCTTATTGACCCAATATGAATCTCACTCTTTGATGAATTAAAGTGACAAACATTATATGTACGTGACAATTAAATATTTAGGGATTAAAAGCATAAACAATCATAATAATCATGAAGTATTTATTATCTTATTAAATCAGTAAAAGATAATAATCTTAGCATAGGTCTATGTAATACACAAAATGTACTAGTGCAATAATCTGAGACATCAAATAATCTCCTATAGTCAAGACAGACTATGTCAGAATATTACACTACAATCATACCGATGGAGTGTCTAATTTCATTTACGATTGTGAACATATACTTATATTCTACAAGGATCTAATAATCTAGTCTTCTATGCATAAACTGAACTCTACATGCCAGATTATACACAATGTAAAATATTAGACACACCTGCATATCATATATAAAATATAATACAAACATTTTGCCCATATAGATTCTCAATAAAATGGAAAAAACAAACATGTATTAATTAATAAAATGAGTTTCACTATAAAAAGTAAACTTTTAGTATACTACTCTATCAATTCTCCCACATATACTCAAAGTCATGCTATCATACATACATCTAACTCTCATTCCCTCCACATAACTATCAAAAGTCTTTGTTTGTAAGCTCTTTGTAAAGGGATCTGCCAGGTTGTTTGCTGATGCAATCTTGGTCACCACTACATCACCTCTTCCCACGATATCTCGTATAAGGTAATATTTGCACTCAATGAGCTTTCCCTCCTTATAGGTTTGTGGTTCCTTCGAGTTAGCAACTGCTCTTCTATTGTCACAATAAAGTGTAACAACCGATCTTATCGAGGGTACCACTTCTAAATCCATTAGGAAGTTTCTAAGCCAAACTACCTCTTTGGTTGCTTTAGAAGCCGCCACGTACTCGGCCTCTATGATGGAATTAACAAAACAAGATTGCCTGATACTCTTCCAACTTATGGCTCCACCTCCTAAAGTAAACACATATCTTGAAGTTAAATTTCTAGAATCTCTATTTGAATGAAAATCAGAGTCCGTGTACCCAATGGGTACTAGACTATCTGTTTGGTAAACTAGCATATAATATCTTATCCTTTTCAGGTGCTTGAGAATATGCTTTACCACAGTCCAATGTTCTTGCCCAGGGTTAGACTGATATCTACTAATCATGCCAACAACAAAACAGATATCAGGTCTAGTACAAAGCATAACATACATAAGACTTACCATTGCCGAAGCATAAGGAACTTCCTTCAAGCTTTCTATCTCCTCAGGTGTCTTAGGACACTTCTCATTTGACATAGAAACTCCATGTCTGAAAGGAAGAAAACCCTTCTTGGAATTTTGCATGCTAAAACAGGCAAGAATGGTATCGATATAGGTAGTTTGAGATAAGCCTATCATCTTATCTTTGTTATTTCACATAAGCTTGATCCCAAGGATATGACCAGTCTCTCTCAGATCCTTCATATTGAGCTGATTGGATAACCATACCCTAACAGAAGATAACACCCCCACATCATTTTCGAGGAGCATGATATCATCCACGTAAAGTACTAGGAATACCATCACATTTCTGTCATGCCTATTATATACACAGGACTCATCAAGGCATTGATTAAAACCATAAGATTTAATAGTTTGATCAAAACAAATGTTCCAAGATCTAGATGCCTGCTTAAGTCCATAAATGGATCTCTTAAACTTGCATACTAGATGCTCTTGACCATTTGCTACATATTCATCTGGTTGTACCATATAGATACACTCGTCAAGATTCCCGTTAAGGAAAGCTGTCTTGACGTTCATTTTCCAAATCTCATAATTGAGATAAGTTGCAATGGATAAGTGAATTCGGATCGACTTTAGCATAGCTACCAACGAAAAAATCTCCTCATAATCGATTCCCTCTTTCTAAGTAAACCCTTTCGCAACAAGCCTTGTTTTATATTTTTCCACCTTACCGTCTTATCCTCTCTTTCTCTTCTAGACTCACTTGCATCCAATGGATTTTATCCCATTGGGTGGTTCTACAAGTTTTCAGACCTGATTGGAGTACATGGACTTCATCTCAGATATCATAGCCTTTTGTTAAAGTTCTGCATCTTTATTTTGGAGTGCTTCGTTGTAAGTTCAGGGATTAGCATTTTGTTCCTCAGGAATCCTGTCAAAAGACTCTTCCAATAACATATACCATTCGGGTTGACGAACAACCCTCCCACTACGACGAGGCTTTGCCTGTGTCTGTGTATTATCAGTAACATCTTGTGCAGGTTCTGCACGAGTATCGATATTTCTCCCACTATGACAAGGCAATGAGATATCGTCTACTCTTTCATGATACCTCCCCTTGTACAGTTGGTATTGAAGAAGAATTCTCTAATCTATCTCCTCTTAACTCTTCAAGAACAATTCTACTCTTTGGCTTGTGATCTATCACATAGTCTTCCCCTAAGAATCGGGCATTGGTGCTAACAATGACCTTTTGATCCTTAGGACTATAGAAAAGACCACTTTTTGTTCCTCTTGGAAACCCTATAAACAAACAGACTTTTGTTCTCGACTCTAACTTATCCGTGTTCCCTTTTAGTACGTGCTGGACTAACTTAGATGGTACGAAGTTCAGAATGTATGCCGCAGCTTCCAAGGCATATCCCTAAAAGAAATTGGGTAAAACTGAAGAACTCATCATAGATCTAATCATATCCATAAGAGTCATGTTCCTTCTTTCTGCCACACCATTTTGTTGTGGTGTGTGAGGTGTAGACAATTGGGATGTTATCCCCACCTTTGATAATTAATTCCTAAACTCTCCTAAGAGGTACTAGCCACCACGATCAGATCGTAAAATCTTAATACAATTCCCTTGACGCTCTTCCATTTTAGCCTTAAACACTTTGAATTTCTCAAAGCATTCAGACTTACAACGTATCAAATAAATGAACCCATACCTTGAATAATCATCAATAAAAGTAATGAAATATTCAAAGACACCTCTTGTTTGGGCAGTCATGGGTCCACACAAATTAGAATGAACCAATTCCAACGGATCCTTTGCTCTATAGCCCTTGGCTGTAACGTAGCCCTTTTCTCTATAGCCCTTTGATGAATTAAAGTAACACTCATTATATACATATGTCAATTAAATATCTTAAGATTAAAAGCATAAGCAATCATAACAATCACGAGTTATTTATTTTCTTATTTAGTCAGTAAAAAGAAAATAACCTCAATAATGGTCATATCCAATACACAAAGTGTACTAGGACAACAATTCAAGACATCAGACAATCTCTTATAGCCAAAACAAACTATACCAGAGGATTGAACTATAATCCTATTGGTAGTGTGTCCAATTCCATCTAAAACTATGAACTTTTATCCATATTATATAAGGATCCGATAATCTGATTTTTTGTGTATAAGCCGAACTTTATACATCATATTATCTACACTGTAAAATAACGACAAACATGCATAACATATATTTAATATAATGTAAACATTTTATCCATACATATTCTCAATAGAAAATGAAAATATATTAATTAATAAATTAAATTTAATTACAAAAAATAAGTTTTTAGTATATAACTCTATCAATAACATGCCTCTTGTATCTAAGATTTGGTTGGTGAAAAACTCACAAAGATTGTTCACAAGGACATCACACTTTGCGCTAGTGCTGAAATTAGATCTTGCTCACATGTTAGGTTGGGTTTTCCTAAGCCATCCATAAGCATCCAAGATAGGATCCAATTCTTTCATCTTGTTCATGTGATTTTCAAACTCCTTTGACCCACAGGGTGATGCACTCCACATCTCATCTTTTAACTATCTTCTTGAAGTTTTCTAATGTACTTGCAGTCTATGTATTGCTTCAAGTACAACAATATCAATTTTTTTCTAACCCTTTTTGCGTGTTAGAAATGAATACCCAACCTAATCCATTCCCATCATCAATGTCATCAATAAGAGCCTTCAATGACTCATGGACGGCTCCTTGGGGGTGTTTGGCAAAGCCTTGGTGGATTGGACTGGTTTGGATTCTTAATCCAAACTTATCCAATGAAATCCTAATAACCCGAATAAAATGAAGGATACAAATAAATGGTTTATTCAATACTTGGTTTGGAAAGTAATTTATGAAATTGTGGGGCCCATGGACAAACCATTGTGTTTTTGGTCAAATCTCCTAACTTTCACACTAATTTACAAGCCAATCTGAAACTTGGCTTTTCAATTCTTATGCTCCACCTTGGAATGTCATTTTATTGTGCAAATTTGTGACAAAGGGCAAACAGGCACTGAAGTAAATTAGGTTCCACTATTTTTAATTTGGTTTAGGTTGTAGATCAAAATATTTTGTGTAAAATGAATTGAAATAATAAAACAACAAATGAATGGAAGATCTGAGATTAAATAAACATAGTTCATTAACATGAGTTGCCTTATACAAAAATACCCAAAAATAAGGCAGCCCAGGTTAGAAGTATGAGTAAAACATATGGTCATAGCAACTGTTGCCTTGAACTTTAAATACAAAATGAAGGCAACCTTATAGGACAATTAAGCTAATGTTTGCCACATGCACACATGGTATTATGTGTCTAAACAACCAAAATGGATCGTGCCAATTACCAAAATCGATACACATATACATACAAACAATCATATTAAATGCCAAAATGTGTTTATATCGATTGTGAAAGAAGTCAATCATCAATAACTATAACATCCACGACCCTGCGAGAATTAACTGATGGGGACGAACCAACATTTCCCCAGTCCTAATTGCTTCAACTCCCACCATCTCTTTTGAAAATAACCCCAAAATACTGATAATTTGGGCACGGGGCTAGACAATGATTCGTGGCAAACACATCTTCCTACATGGGTAATGTACAAGCATGTTTAAAGCAAGTGTAAACCATAATAACCTTCAGAGTTTTAATGTACCCTAGAAAGCTACAAGTAGTCAATCTAATTAATAAAACTAAACATGCCACAAAGCAAACAAAACATGAAAACCAAATGTTAATATTGAAATTTCACCAGTACTGAACTTGTATCTGTATGCATATAGCCAACTCTTTATTTGTGACTGTGTCCCAAGAGCATCGGTGTAGGGGTGTATGTGTGTGACTACACACAAAGGTGTTGTTGTGATTGTTTTTTTTCTATCTAACTGCTACGTATGAGATGAATTGCCTCAGAAACCTCCAAAGACACACGCACACACGCATAAATAGAGAGGGACATAAAAGATAGGTGTTTTTTTTTGTGTGTGTGTGTGTCTTTTTGAGGTTGTCTTAATTTTTTACTTTACTTGTTCTAGGTAAAACATTATACAAGAGAGATAGAGAAAACGTATACGGGCAGAGCCAAAGATACAGATAGGAAGCGATAGACTGAGATAGAGCGAGAGAGATAGGTAGTCCATGTAAAACAATAGCATCCTAAAACTATTCCTTATCAATTGTAAGATCATCACAACCGTTTCACTTTCTCCTATACCATGAAACCATCGATGAGCTCTCCTCCGTTTTAATCTTTTGATTACCATCCCCACTTCTTTTGTGTGACCAGTGAAGAAATGCCCAAAAGATCCAAGGCTTGCACTAATACAGGGTAGGCTAACCTTCAAAGCAACTAGTTCGAGCCTACCCAAGATACACCCACATAACGATAGTGAGAGAGCGACAGAGAGAGAGAACAACATAATGATGACCCAACACCATATAGACACAGACTGATACATCAATAGAGACAGAGAGAAAGAGAAAGACATTGACACACTATTTGCGATAAACACAGACACAAACAAAGAATTGAGAGATGATACAGAGAGAGAGGGAGAGGGAGAGAGAGAGCATACCTTGGCAATGGAGACTAGATTTGCGCCGTTCCAAATAAGGGACCAGTGAAATGGAGGGGAAAGTGATAAACCCTACCACTTTCTTTTTAGGGGTGTTTAAGTAAATAACATTCTTATCCAGTCGGCTATATAGCAATCTCAGAGTTTATGTGGATTTAATTTATCCACTTTATAGGGGATAACATACCCCAAAAGCTACGGGCCAATTTTTTTAAACCCAACGATTGTCCAGCCATTATATGGCTTGCCAAAGCAAGGATAAATGAGCCCCTACATTTTTTTATCCAGTCCAACTTTTGTTATCCTGGTTTATCCATGAAGCCAAACACACCATTGGTTTCTACATCCACAACAAGAGCAAGGGGCAAAATATTGTCCTTTCAATCACCGGCCACTAATGCTGTAACTGGCCACCATAAATTACCTTGAGATGGAATCCATCTAAACCTATTGTAGGTCTACATCCACTTAGTAATCCAGTTTTGTGTGAGTCATAATAGGCACAAAATCTTTGAAAAATGAGAAGTAACTCCATGCTAGAGCTCTTAGGGCCTGTTTGGTATGTGGGTTTGGGGGAGTTTTGGAACATGGGTTGGGGAATAAAATCCAATAACCCCATGTTTGGTAAATGCATAGTTTGTCTAGGGTTTGAAACCCAGTTCGCATTAGGCTCGAAAATTAAACCCAAGTTCATGGATTTTATGAAACCCACAGGGGGGTGGATTTCATATGTGGATTAATGGGTTTAAGCTAATAAATGACATTTATTCCCTCATATATCCCATATACGTATATAACACATGGATTTGGATACAAATTATGAGTCAAGGCTTGACCCGGTTGCTACAGTACCACTTAACCCTTCTACACTGGCTACACTTAACCCACCCCCATGGGTTACAAACCCATGCAAGAGGATAACCCCACCCAAGACATATTTACCCCTCCTCTCTGTCTTCTGTCACTCTGCCCTCTCTCTTATCCTGTCAACTAGAGCACGAAGGAGCTGAGCTCGTTCCATTGCAGGTTGAGCTCATCCAAGGCCAGTTGCATAGAGGCGAAGAAGAAGACGCCAAGGTCCTCCAACTTTCTGCTTCATGTGGTTTGACAACATCGTTGGATTGAGATAAGTTTCTCAGTCTTTTTCTATGTTGGTCTCTTTCTCTTTCTCTTTCTCTGTGTGTGGATAGATTTAGATCTGGATCTAAGTTTGATGAACAGATTTAGATCTTTACTGATCTAGATGTTAACAGATTTGTGATGAACAGATCTATAGGAACAAATCTGTTGCCCTCATGGTCCAAATTAAAACTATTTTGCGAAATATTTGTTGGCAGATTAGGCATGTGTTCAGAGAAGCTAATGGTGCTACTGATTGTTTGGCTAACATAGCTACAAAGGATAGATTTTTTTTTGATAATTTTGTCGCAGGTTGAATTCCTAGGCCTGTTAAGCTGATATTAAGACAAGATCAACAAAGAATTCCTGTGTTGCAAACTAAGCAATTTTTTATTTTTGATGACAAGGCTAATGGGCCATGAGAAGAGCTGGTTGGTTGTTATGTAAGTTGTTGCATGTTTGGGATTTGGTAGAGTTGAGCTTCATGAAAGGATGCAGATTGGTCAGGCCTTGGAAGGAGTTCTTGTTTTTTTGTTATATTTTGAAGGATTAAAGCCATTATTTTGGCAATGTTCGTTAGGGAATTGTTTCCTTTTGCTTCTTGTAATTCGTTGAGGTTTATTCAATAAATTTTTTTGCACTATCGAGGTTTTAATTAAAAAAAATACATAACTATTATGTATTACTCGTATGTTAGTATACTTCTTTGAGATTGATCCAATCTAGGATTGCTAGCAACACATTACTACATTGTTGGAGCTGGTTCTTTATATTCAATTATTTGAATCTAATATACTTGATCTATCATTATATTTAATTATTAAATTTTTTTTAAAAAATTATTATTTTATTTTTATATGTTTATATATGTGTGTGTGTGTAGAAAATGTATAATTTTATTACGATAATCCACTAATCCAAATATAGGATATGATTGGTTTGGATTATAATGGATAGAGTCATGAGGAGAATGGTAAACTACTACAAAATTATTTGTATAATCTATGAGACTCACATAATTACACATTTGTTTTCCAAACAAGGGTTAGAATTGAATATATTTCAAAGTTAGGGTTTTAAAGTGGATGAGTGAGTTTGACTTTGATGGATTAGGATATAAAAAAATAAATCCTACCCTATCCGACCCCATTACCTGAGCACACCCTGAGGTTGTGTTTGGATAGTCAGTTCAGGTGGGTTAACACCATAAGGATAGGTTATTAAGACAGTGGATCCCATAAAATCCTTTGTTTGGGAAGTATTTTTTGAGACTGGATTACAATCTCGGGTCAAACCTTGACCCGGTTGCTATAGTACAAATTAACCCTCCTACATGGGTTAAAATTAACCCACCTCTCTCCTGGGTTTAAATCCCAACCTATTGGACAAGCTGGATAATTACTTGTCTACCCCTCTCTTTCTTTCTTCGTTTCAAGGTTGTGAAGGTGACGAATACGTCTTGGCTGTTGGTCTCTGGTAAGTCTCTCTATCTCTGTAAACCAAGATGGTAGTAGATCTGGCTCACTTTGCAGATCTAGATCTGCTTCGATCTCATAGCTGATGGAGATCCATATCTATTTGCCCTTCTCTTTCTCCTGTCACTCTTGTCCAAGCATCATTGTGAGAACTCTTCCAAGGGCTGTTGCATGGAGGCGAAAAAGAAGACGAAAAATGAAGAACCTTTGTGTACCGAAACTTGCTTGATGAAGTACTCGATCAAATAATTTTCTTGCTTTGTTCAATATCCATTTTTCAAAATCTTTGTAGATACACATACAATATATATATAGACACACACACACACATAGAGGCAAATACACAAAAAGGCAAAGTTGAAGCTTAGTTTTATTCTCTGCACACACACACACACATATACTTCAACTTTGCCTCTCTATGTATTTGCCCTTCTTTGTGTGTTTGCTTTAGCCGAGTGCTATGAGGGGTCTCCGGTATATATCCACACAAACAAATGGGATTGGATTGAATCAGATAGAATCATGGGTAAAATAATAAATTAATATAAAAATTTTGGTATAATTTATGGGCCTACACAATTACACATCTTTTCTCAAATAAAAGTTTGAATCGGATATAGTCCTAACTTTGAATTTAAAATGGGTAAATGAGTTTGGATTAGAAACCCTATCCTATCCTAACCCACTACCCTGATTTCCCGACTCTCACAATAGTCCCTCGGTCCAGTGTACTACATCTGTATATTCTCGTTAACTTCTTTTTTCGCGTCTCCCTTTGCCTTTAGTCCAGTTTATCTATGGATAAATCGCTTCTATTCTTTTAAGATCTCTCCTGAACTCTTTCTGAGTGGCAGGAATCCCCCATGTAGGGTTATTTCTCCATTTCTGTTCATATTTTTCTGCTATGTACAATGATGTTGCCAAGTGATTCTTGAATTTGATGCCACACTTACTTGTGTTTTGTCAGAAAAATGGCGACTCGTTTCTCCAGTCGTTTTCTACCCACCTCCGCCAAACAAACCATTTCTTCAGCCTTTTCTCGCCACCACTCTTCTCATCTTCTCACCACACCTACTTCCCGTACTTCCTCTCTCGTTTGGCTTCGGCCACTTATTGCAGTAGCCGCCGATCTCCGCCATTTCTCTCCGACGGCGAGTACTGTTGAGGGCTTCGTGACTCGCCAGATGTAGTCTCTCAACCAGCTAAACCCTAACTTGTCGAATGAGTCTCCTGGAGGTTCGAGTTTGCCTGATGGATGTGATTTCGAGCACTGGTATGTGTGATGGATAGGTCTGAGGGTGAGCCTACCAGAGATGAAATCATTGATAGCTTCATCAAAACCCTAGCTATGGTTTTGGGAAGGTTTGACGTCAATTCTTTTTTTTTTTTTTTTCCTTTTCATGTTCAATTTTGTGCTTATGTACTGCTTCTTGCTCTTTAAATATGCGCTGTGTAATTTGTGGCTAGATGTGTATTTCAGTCCAATTCGGTGTTTTCTGTGATGTTCATGGTCTTTTTGTAATTTGTTTTGGGAATTTTGGATCTCGGTATGGATTTGTGTGTACTCTGGTTGGTTTATGAAGAATGGAAATGAAATGGAATGCCAAGTAATATCTATACTGTTTGGTTGGTGAGAAAATATAGAATTTTGAAACACGATCGATTGTCTGGGATTTCAACTTTTTTATTATCTGCGTTAGTTTGGTTTGGTGTTTAAGAGAAATGTGCTCCAGGAAATACTGGAGATAAATAACTAGGTAAATAATGTAAAGAAAGGAGGTGAAAAGAAACAGTACTTATTTGATTAGAGCTTCTAAGATGTATGAGATTGCAGAGGAGCTGTGGGAATTATAGAGTCGATGTTCTAGAAGGTTTTTGGACATGCACATGTGGAGAATTGACGGAATAGTTGAAAGTCAGTTATATGCACATGGGGTATGGGGCGTGTCAAAAATCTTAATTTTGTGAATAGAAGTTGTAATCTGTGCCAATTTTTGAGATATTTCCAACTATGCAGCCATATATTGGAAGAGCATATATGGCTTCTTCTGTCACTTGCGCTATATCATTTATGGTTAATGACTAAAAGTTTTGAGTCCATTATTTTTTCACCTCATAGGTGCATTCTGAAAATGAGCCCATTATGGATAAGGAATAAAAGGCGGAATCTAATAGTAGAATAAAGAAATTTATTTGCTTGATTTGGCCCTTTGAAGAAAGACTTATGTGTTACGATGAAAGAAGTGTTCATGAAAGTTGGGTGAGCAGTGTTGTGGTTTTCTTGAACTTGACCGAGACAAATAGGACATGGTGAATCTGATCGGATCTAGAGTCAAGGTGGCTAGATCTTCATATGGAAGTGAAATTTAATGAGGAACTATTTCTGATTAGGTGCTATCGCAGTTAATCAGAGCCTCATGTTGGTCAGGATGTGCAGAGTACTTATGATAGCATGGATTTTAGGTTCACAATGTAGGAGTTTGAAGATGCTAGGGCTGATCAGTTTAATGCAGCTATTGGTGACTGTAAGAATCCTAGGCCATCTGATGGTGGGCTGTTAATGATGCTGGCGCGGGAGGAATTTATGATAAGGCATGCATTAATGACGGTGATAAGGGTATTTCTAATTTTGAAAGACACTTTCAATGAGACAATCAAGCATTAAATATGATTAACTGTGGAAATTATGTTGGACAGTAGCACTTGGGCTGGAATTCGACTATCTATTTTTTGTGGGGTGCCAAGAAGATGCAACAACGATTCTGGCCTTCTTCTTAAATCTGCATGGCTGAATGTATGCCCAGGAGGTTGGGTAACTTTCTAGATATGGAAAAACCAGAAGAAAATAAGGGAATACTGTTTATTCATAAGAACTGTCAGTTTTCAACAAAGATGTAGGCAAAAATTTGCTATCAATGCATATCATAACCAATTAATGAGAGGAAGAAATGTCAATTCGACAGTATTGCATGTTAGGAGCGAATGATTTTATTGTTGAACTTTTCTTTATTCACTCATCTTCTCCTTTCTCTCTTCTCGTATTTTCTCCTCATTCCACTCATCTTTTCTTTCCTTTCTGCCCATGATTCATCTCTTCCTTTGTCTTTGTTTCTTTATATTTCTTGAGGCTATTTGGTTTGCTTTGTTAATGGTTAAGAAATATCAAAATCTTTATCGAGAGATTAAGATAGAACATTCTATTGGCAAAAATAGATTGAGATACAACACAAATTATTCTTGATTAAAGTTGATGAAGATTCATAGGGGAGTCTTGGTAATGGAAGTTCTTGTTCTTACAAGAGTTTAGAAATCCAGAGAGCGTTATTTCATTTCAGTTCTTCATGGCCTTAATGTTGATGGTTGGCTCAACTTGGCAAGTGCTTTGACAGATTTGTTAAGTGTTAGTAGGAATTAAGAGGAAATCAGAGATATTGACCAATTTGCACGTCAGATTTTAGCATTTGTAGCTAGAATAAAGAGAAGAGTACCCCTACAATTACTAGCATACAAGGAAAGAATGCTACAATAGATGGACATTGTATAATAAAGTAGTCTATTGAGCAGTGTTTTGAAAAGCTCGCCTAGGCGAGAAGCGAGGCGAGCTTATCTCGCCTGGAGCCCAGGCAAAGCGAGAAAAAAGCGAAGAAGCGAAAAAAGCAAAAAAACGAACGCTTTATTATAAGAGGCGATTCTGCTTCCCTTGTTTTTTTGATTACAGGTTAGTAGTCTCTTTTATTTTTTATCACTAATGACTTTTTTTTTAGACTATCGCTGGTCTATTTTTTTTTCTAATAAACAATGTTTCGAACAAAATACATTCCTTTTTTTTTTCCTTGTGTTGCTGAATTTATTTAGAATATTTGTGGGATGTGGGAGTCAGGCGACTGCATGACAAAATTATGATAAAGAAAGAAAGCAGGAGTATCAAGAATGAAGGTAAATAATAGAGTCTTCTACAAAGAAGTGTCTCTGATATGTCTTGGTTATACTTTTCCCTTTTCTTATATATGTACAAATGGTACTAAAAAGTGGTCTATTCTTATACCATGTTTAATTATTTTAGTACATGTGAAATGTGCCTCTGTTCTGCTTTTTTTATTTAGTACATAATTACATATGAAATTGTTTACAATTGATTCTGCTCTTGTCATGATCATTGTGCTTCTGTTTTTTTTTTTAGCTCATTCTGCTTCTATTTTTTTTTGTTGATTCTGTTGCTGCTTCGGTTTTGCTGTCCTGTGCTGCTTCTGTTTTTTTTTATCCTCATTCTGCTTTTTTTTTTTTTTTTTTGCT
>CAUOFW020001724.1:3055742-3095418 GCA_963454935.2 Ilex paraguariensis
AAAAAAAAAAAAAAAAAAAAAACAGAAGCATAATGACAAAAAAAAAAAAGAAGCACAATCGGAGCAGAATAGGGTAGAATTAGATCAAGAAAAAAAAAAAAAAGGAGAATAAGCAAAATCGGTGAAGGAGCAGAAGATAGAAGAAAAAAAAAATAAAAGAGAGAAGAAGAGACTAACCTCCACAGTCCAGACCAGCCCTCCAAACCCTCAGTCTAGCAACAATGATGGTGTAGAAGTAGCGAAAAACTCGAAGCCTTGGAGTGTAGCAGTGGAGAACAGCACCGATCGATTGTGTAGCAGTGGAGAGCAGCACTGATCGAAGCAGCACCGATCGAAGCAGTGGAGAGCAGCACCGATCGATCGTGTAGCAGTGGAGAGGCAGCACCGATTGAAGCTATCTGAGAAAAAATGAGACAAAATTAGGTTAGGAGTTTTATTTATAAGATAAGGGAATAATTCGGTACATTAACATCTTCAAATTTTTTTTGCAATCGCCCAATCCAACGGTCTAAATTAAAAATAAAATATTTCACCTCTTATAACAAAAGCATCGCTTTTTCTCATTTTTTTCTCGCCTCGCTCACGTTCGCTTCGCTTGGGGTCCTCTAGGCGAGCTAGTCTCGCCTTGCCTCACTTCTCGCCTAGGCGAGCGCCTAGGCGCGCTTTTCATAACACTTGTCCTACCCTGTCAATATGAAAATGTATACAATTGTTAGTATTTGTTTGAATTTAAATGTTTAAGTTATGACTGTTATTAAGATTTGAGATATTATTAGTGTTTGTTTTAATTTAAATGTTTATGGTTTTACTTGCATTTAAATATTTAGTATATATAAAATTAGAACTTAGATTGTTTAGAAGTAATTAAACTAAAATAGATATTTTTTTAACTGTTCGCTTTGCTTCGGTAAAGCGTGTTGTTTCGCTTCTCATTTCTCGCCTAGGCGTTAGGAGACTTGGTCGCTTCGGTTCGCTTTACGCCTTAAATAACACTACTATTGAGTACTAAGTCTCTTAATGTGAAGTTAAAAACCACCATAGAGAAAAAATAAAATTACAAAATGTAATTTAGTCAAAAACTCCATAAATGGTATGCCGTACAAACGCTTTGGGTACTTGAAATTTGGATGAATTTTATTGTTTGTCTTGAAGTTTGTTCTTTGTGGTACTTTCAAAGTTTATTTGTCGATTTTTACCACTCAAAGTTTTTAATTTATTTCTAAATGGTCACTAATTGTCTCTCGTAGAAAATTTTAGGTCTTTTCTAACTTAGAGGCTTACTCTGGGTGAAAACTATAGCCCTTATATATAGACATCGAAAATAGAGTTTAATTGGAGTCTAAGAAAACTAAGATTCACGACTGACCATGAGAGGGTAGTAGTTTCTAGAGTGAAAAATAAGTTGAACTAGACCTCTAGGTTTCAAAGACCGCTCGAGCCGTTGAGAATAGTCTAGAGAGTTGTCTCCATTGTTTCTCCAGATTAGTCTCCTTAAGTGATCAAATTCCACTCTAGTCGAAGGCATGTGAGCTAAGGGTGGTCCCTACTAGTTTTTCAACTAGAAAACCTAATAAAAACTTGACTTGTTGAGCATTAAAGGGTGTTGTCCAAATAAAGTCCGATACATGAATCATTCTATATTTTCAAAACTCGTTTAGGGTTTAGAAATACTTTTTCTTGAAAAACTTCATTCATAGATTTTTCTAATTACATTTTCGTTAGTGTTCTTAAATCAAGGGTTTTAGGTCTTTAGGTTATTCCTTTTGTCTTAAGATTCAAGTGGCATCAGAGAACTTTTGATATAACTTTATAGTTTGAACACCTCTCTTACTTAGCTCTTACGGATCTTGATTTTTGAAGCATTATAACCATGGAATTAGGTTAAGATTTATATCAAGACTCATGAAATTAGTCAATTATAAATAGTTTCCTGACAATTTCTCCTTTTGTCAATTTTGTGACAAAATATCGGAGTAATAAATTTAAAATTATCACTCAAAAATCACTTAGAACAAAACGAATTGTAACCTAATCTCAACACTCATTGTACAAGTCTCACAATCTCTAAAATAAGTGCAAAGACTATCTTCTGATGATTGTTTTGAAGATCATACTCCTGTAAACCACAATTCAATCAATATCTCGTGAAAAACATCTTATATATAAATGACATAATATAATTACATGAATATAAATCACCAAGATAAGCATGGTGCATTTTCATTTCAACATTCTGCAAGTGCAATCAAGGATCAAAATTTTATTTCGGTACATTTTTTCGGCAACCTAAGAAATAAAAACGTTTCGACCCGTTTTGAAAATGTTTCGACTTGTTTTGAAAACAGAATGAAAACGAATAAAAAAATTGAGAATTATTTTTCTAAAATATTGGTTGAAATATTCCAAATCATTTTGAAATACTTACGATCCGTTTTGACTTGTTTCAAAAACAAAATGGAAGCAAATAAGAAAATTGAAAATTATTTTTCTAAAATATTAGTTGAAATATACCAAAATATTTTGAAATATCTTGAAATATTTTGAAACAATTGTGTAAATGCGTTGAAATATTACGAAACACATCGAAACATTATAAAATATCTCGAAGTATTAAAATTTTGATTTTATCATTGATTTATTTCGGTCTCCTTGAAAATGAAAATGTTTTGGTTATTTCGAAACAAAATTTTAATCCTTTGCAATTTATGTAACAATATATAAGTAATGTATCTCAATATGCTCGAGAACCTAAAGATATAGCGAATAATTTGGAAAACAAGTTCTCCCTATTGTTGGTATTCACATAAGCAAATAACAAGTGTAAAATTACAAAAATGAATATCCTTTCCCAGAGAATGTCAATAAACTCCCCTTGCTATATTTCTATACAACTAATCCCTGGCTAACAACAAGAATTTCTCCCAAAATTACTCCAAAAATCTCCCCTTTTCTGTCACGAAGTGCCAAACACACAAGCATAACAAGTAAAGAAACATGATATAACAAGAGATATCATGTCAAAGCATCTAGCAAGAATATACATAATAGAATAAAGAAGGGCAAACACTCAAAATGAAATATCCAAATCAAAGCACAAGACTACGAGTGTCACGAAACAAGGTAAAAATCAAAACAAATAAAAAAAGAGTACTTAATCATGGACAATGAACAAATAGAAATACTTTCAAGTTCCATGAAGTCCTAGATCTAAGTCTCTAAATCATTTACTCCAGCAGTTGCATCATCTCCACCGTTAACATAACGGGGAATCTCAAGCCATCATTTCTAGCCTTTGTCTAAACCTTCTAGCAAAATAGGTAATGGATAAGGTTAGGTAGACTCATGTTATAAGGAAGTGGAACCAAAAACTTGAGTTTAAGTCATGCTGCCTGACTGCAGGGGAGACCGCTTGAGCGGTCCCGGTAGGTTTTCTATCCAATTGATAGAACAACCACATGCCACGTACGGACTTCTACGATTCTTCCTTAACACTTCCAAACAACTCCTTGAGCCTCCAAATCATACATGTATGTATGTTTTAAATGTAACTAAATGCACATGCAGGGATGAAATTAGAATCTAAAAATGAAATGTAATTTTTAAATTGACTCTAAATGATCAATCATTAATTTTGAAAATCACATATGTTTAAATCATAATAGATCCATTCTCATTTCATCATCTTTACACATTACTCTAAGTCATATTAAAGAATTTAGAATTCAATTTTCATGCATTGTAGAGCAATTTCATTTCATTTAGACTATTTAGTTCAATTTTATTCATCTTTGATCAATTCATGTGTCATGTGTGTGAAACTAAACTTCAACACTATAAGAGATCTGTCTAGATCAAATCATTAATAAAATTTTACATAAATTTCTAATGCATAGTCTACGTGAAAACATTACCGGTTAGCGAGTGTCCTATTAAATTCTTCTTTTTGGGCGCTCCCCCAATTTGTACATCACTTATACTCTTAATGACCTCAATTAGCACGACTGTGAATTCTGTAATTTATAAATTATGCTTCTAAACATGTGTAGTTTAGCTTTACACGTGAGCAGTGGCATTAAATGTATAGTACTCTCAACAATTCAAATGCTATTAACACTAGCTATTCTTATTTTGCCTTACCTTTTTTGATTTGGCCTCATTGGGTTTTGCTTTCATCGTTAGTTCTTTGTCATCTCTTATGGGATTGGGGCTTTACAAACATTTAGCTATGTAGTTACCTATCACCAACACTTAGAATCATGTAAGATCATTAATCATTCAAATTAACAAGACTCTTAAGCATGAAGGTGAATGGTTTGGCGTGCATTTGGTTTTATGAATTGTCACAAAGGGTAATACTATTCAAGTATGTTAAGGTGAAAGAGACTTGGTTTAAAGATCAAGCGTTAAGACTTATAACCACTAAGTTCTCTATCTCCTAACACGATTCATAGTAATGCACATCAATTTGGATTTTAACGATGGTAAAGTTACAATCCAAATTAAAATGTGATTACCATGATTAACAACAACAAAAAAAATAACAGTTTTTTTTTTTGGTTTTTCATTTTTCAAATGTTTTTTATATTTTTTAAATATAACATAAAAACCAGAAAAATATGCATAACAATGCAATAACAAATGGAAAATAGATCCTAAAAGGATGCCCAACTATCCATCAAAACTCTCTTTGGATTTTCAATTTCTATTTTTTTTAATGTTTTTCATTATAAGAAAAGTAAAGTAACTAAACAAAGAGAATATATTTATGATGCATGAACCTAAGATGTATGATGCAATGTAGGACTATGCACTTAGGTCCATACTCTTACCTCACTTTTTAGGTGACTCAACCTCATTGGTAGCCCTCAAACTTCCAATTTGGTTGAGGTGGTGAGCCTCTCATGGTCCTCACTCTGTACCCAAACTTGTTTTTTCTTCTAAACTCTCGAATTAGCATGGGGAATGGGTGGACTCACTCTCCTCTTCGGAAGTTTCGAAATCAATTTTGACCTTAGGAGTAGAAAGAGTCTTATTCAACCTAATTAGTGAGCCTTTAGGTGATGATGAATTCCTAGGCTTTGGCTCACTAGATCTACCCATAAGCTTTGTAAGATGTATGACTTGGTTTTTCAAGGGCTTGGATTGGTTAGTTAGGTGAGTGTTTCTTATTCATGACTTCCCTAGAGTACATGCATTGTGTAATATAGTGACCTTGTTCTTCACATGTGAAATGCTTGCCCTTAGAAGTTGGTATATTTTCACAAAGCTCTTAGGCATAAGAGAAATTATCGTGAAGTAACTTAAAATGAAATTCCAAGGTCGTCTCCTTAGGGAAATTTTGGTAAACCTAGGTGATTGAAGAAAGTAAAAATAAAGAGTTCTTTGAAATTGAGAATTTTAGTAACAAACTAAGCTAAAGGCAAATTCAATAAGAGAAAGAACCAACAATCTTTGGGTTTCATCCCACTTATAAACATAAATTTTTACTCCAATTGTATAACTCATCCAAGTTCGTAATCAAACTAAACTCCCTCAGATGAATGATATTCAATAAAAACCTTAATTAGTAAAAGTAGTGATTTTGGTGACAAATAAATTGATGGAAGAATATATATCCAATCAATTGTAGTGACTCTAATAATTATTCATGCTAAAATCAATTGTCTACGAATAATAAAGGATGTTTACAAATCGATTAGGTCACCGAAAAATATCTTATTTAATTATTAAATCACACACATAATAAAAACCCTAGATTAGAGTATAAACCCTAGTTCATAGATTAGGAATCCCTCCTCTGATTATCTAGAAAGGAAACTACTCACTCATGATGTTGAAAATAAAGCAAAGCATTGAAAAAGACAATTAAATTCAAGAAATAAAGATTGAACTATAAAGTAAATATGAACTTGAATATAAAAGCACATTGTATTGAAGAATTGAAATAAAGGTTCTTCAATAAAGCTGATCATAGTTAATAAATTGAATTGAATTGACTTGAAATTGTATAAAAGCACGTTGTATTGAAGAACTGTAATAAAGTTGACCACAACTAATAAACTGAATTGAATTGACTTAAAATTNTTTTTTTTTTTGGTTTTTCATTTTTCAAATGTTTTTTATATTTTTTAAATATAACATAAAAACCAGAAAAATATGCATAACAATGCAATAACAAATGGAAAATAGATCCTAAAAGGATGCCCAACTATCCATCAAAACTCTCTTTGGATTTTCAATTTCTATTTTTTTTAATGTTTTTCATTATAAGAAAAGTAAAGTAACTAAACAAAGAGAATATATTTATGATGCATGAACCTAAGATGTATGATGCAATGTAGGACTATGCACTTAGGTCCATACTCTTACCTCACTTTTTAGGTGACTCAACCTCATTGGTAGCCCTCAAACTTCCAATTTGGTTGAGGTGGTGAGCCTCTCATGGTCCTCACTCTGTACCCAAACTTGTTTTTTCTTCTAAACTCTCGAATTAGCATGGGGAATGGGTGGACTCACTCTCCTCTTCGGAAGTTTCGAAATCAATTTTGACCTTAGGAGTAGAAAGAGTCTTATTCAACCTAATTAGTGAGCCTTTAGGTGATGATGAATTCCTAGGCTTTGGCTCACTAGATCTACCCATAAGCTTTGTAAGATGTATGACTTGGTTTTTCAAGGGCTTGGATTGGTTAGTTAGGTGAGTGTTTCTTATTCATGACTTCCCTAGAGTACATGCATTGTGTAATATAGTGACCTTGTTCTTCACATGTGAAATGCTTGCCCTTAGAAGTTGGTATATTTTCACAAAGCTCTTAGGCATAAGAGAAATTATCGTGAAGTAACTTAAAATGAAATTCCAAGGTCGTCTCCTTAGGGAAATTTTGGTAAACCTAGGTGATTGAAGAAAGTAAAAATAAAGAGTTCTTTGAAATTGAGAATTTTAGTAACAAACTAAGCTAAAGGCAAATTCAATAAGAGAAAGAACCAACAATCTTTGGGTTTCATCCCACTTATAAACATAAATTTTTACTCCAATTGTATAACTCATCCAAGTTCGTAATCAAACTAAACTCCCTCAGATGAATGATATTCAATAAAAACCTTAATTAGTAAAAGTAGTGATTTTGGTGACAAATAAATTGATGGAAGAATATATATCCAATCAATTGTAGTGACTCTAATAATTATTCATGCTAAAATCAATTGTCTACGAATAATAAAGGATGTTTACAAATCGATTAGGTCACCGAAAAATATCTTATTTAATTATTAAATCACACACATAATAAAAACCCTAGATTAGAGTATAAACCCTAGTTCATAGATTAGGAATCCCTCCTCTGATTATCTAGAAAGGAAACTACTCACTCATGATGTTGAAAATAAAGCAAAGCATTGAAAAAGACAATTAAATTCAAGAAATAAAGATTGAACTATAAAGTAAATATGAACTTGAATATAAAAGCACATTGTATTGAAGAATTGAAATAAAGGTTCTTCAATAAAGCTGATCATAGTTAATAAATTGAATTGAATTGACTTGAAATTGTATAAAAGCACGTTGTATTGAAGAACTGTAATAAAGTTGACCACAACTAATAAACTGAATTGAATTGACTTAAAATTGAAGAACAATAATCTTAAACTAAAGACAAAGTAGTAAAACTAAGGTACGGTTGCTAGAGAAATTAAGAAAAGAATTTCAGAGAAGAAAACAAAGAAAATGATTCCGAAAAGCTTCAAAGTAGTGTTTCTTCCCCAAAAGGTCTTCCATTTATAATGTGTGTAAGGGAAGTCTTCAGATTTGATCAATTTCTTTGATGATTATCTTCCCCGAAAATATCACTTCTTTCTATTAGTAGAAAATCCCCAAAGATACGGCAAAATTAGACTTTAATTAGAGTTTTCCGTCAAAATTTGGCTCGACCTACCGGTAGAATATTGGTAACTACTAGTAGAACCTTGATCTGTCAAATCCCCGTAGCCTCTTTTATGGGTAGAACACAAGTCCACCTACCAGTAGAACATTATTCTGTCTACTCCGGAGATCTCTATTATTGGTAGAACCAATTCTTACCGGTAGAACAAGTTAGTGTTCATTCCAGATAGCCTTTCTATCGGTAGCACATAACTTCTACTATCGGTAGCACATAACTTCTACTACCGGTAGCTTACACACTGTCTTCTTTCCTATCGGTAGAACCTATTTTTATTGATAGATTCTTCATTCTAGCACCCTTGTTTTGGTAGGTTTACTACTTGTAATGCAAGAATGAGTACTCAACATGAAACAAGCAAATTGTTTGGTATATGGTTTCTTATTAACTTTTTTTATGTTCCTACCTTTACTACCAATTTTGGTCGTTGGACTCTTGTTTACTTGTGGGGGTTGAGGGGTGTCATTACTTTTAACGAACACAGTAGTGGAAGGAGTGGTGGTTGGTGTGCCCATGATTTTATCCTAATCCGCATTTGTCACTAGCACTTTTTCCTATTGACAATACTTTATTTAGCTTTTCTAATTTGAAGAAAAATCTCGTAGAGAGTTTTTGTGATTCTTGAAGACCTCTATCAAGTTTTATGAATTTAAATTCTAGACTCTTCTTTGACTTGATTAGCCAATGACACTCTATTTCCAAGCGGCTTATTTTGTTCTTCAAGTACTCTCCTCTTCAAGCTCACAAATATGAGCTTTAAACTTCACAAAGTTGACGTGGAGTGTTTTCTTCTCTGGTATTGAGCCTCACACTCAAACTAAGCACTCTTGTTTTGTTTGAAGAATTGTTCATATAATTGATCGTATGCATTATAAATGTGCTCAATGCTCTCCATGCCATCACCTCTTGACTAGACCTCGACTTCCAAGTCATCTACTTCCATGGCGGGACTTGATTCCTCTACTTTCTCAACTTCACCACTTGAAGGTTCTTTTGGGAGTTTGTTGGATTGTTCCCCCCGGCGGGGGGAGGGAGGGGTGTGAGCCAACAAAAAACGTAAAAGTCTACTCTTCTTGAGAAAAAAAGTCCTCACTCGATGTGGATTCGGACTCACTATCACTCCACTTAGCCTTCATGGCTTTCATCCTCTCGTTAGGTAAATCTTTCTTATTTCGATTAGGGCATTTCGAAGCCATGTGTACAAACCTCTTGACACTTGTAGCATTGAATTCCTTCAACCCCTTGTTGAATCTTCTTTCCCCTTTTCTTCTCTTCTTTCCTTGGGAAATTTAGGTCTACTCAACTTGCCTTTTGACCAGAAATATCTCTAGCCTTGACATACTTTCTAAACTTTCTTGCATAGTAGGCTAGTTCCTCTTTTCCCAAACAAGGTGATTTGGAGTTATGTCCCTCTTCTTGTATTGAGCTCAAGCCTATGCTCCTTGATTTCTTGGGCGGTTGGAGATTTATCTCAAAAGTTAGGATAGACCCAACAAGATTTTCTATCGACACTATCTCCAAATTGCCCCCATTTCTAAGATTGTCACCTTCGCTAACATCTCTTCTGTAGAGATCTTGAGATTTTTCATTTGACGTTGAAGTTATCATACTAGGTACCCAAAACAAAGGATGAATATACAATGTCACATAATTTAGCATAACAATCCCTAAATGTTTCATCCTCAAAGTTTTGAATTGAGAGGTTTACCTTTGGGTGAGACATCTTCACTGAAGGTGTTCCTTTGTGAAAAACTTCTAAGATGTCCCATGTCGCTTTGGAACTCTCACAATTGGAGATCCTTTGGAATTCGTTTGGTATCACGACATTGAATATCACATTCAAGCCTTTTGAGTTCAATTATTTTGACTCAAACTCGATTTTAGACCAAGTCTTTGGGGGTTTTATTTCGGTGACCGGAGCACTGCCTTCGGCGGTGGTACTGCCGGTGGGAGGGCTCTGACCCTCAAGTACATACAACCAAACTCTCTTCAATCGACTTAAGAAATGCCTTCATTTGAGCCTTCCAATATGCATAATTAGACCCATCAAGGAGTGGTTGTCTTGCAACCGAAACTCCTTACCTTTTGAGAACCCATCAGTGACTAACCGGTGGTCACAAAAAATCTCAATCAATAAAAAATTAGGTCAAATTGGCAAATATGCAATGAATGCCTACAATGTGCCTACGTGCAATCCTCAGAACATCCATGCTATGATATCAATTGAGGAGAGGTACGCAGGGAATCTTCTCTCATGATTATACACGTGGGATCACTCAACACAACCTAGGGGGGTGAATAGGTTAATTCAATTTTAAGGTTGAACAAACACCAATTTTAAACCTAACCCACCACAATTACCAAATTCATAGATTGATTGGTCAATTTGCTCTTTGAACCCTTTTTTAACAACCCAGGAAACTCGTCATGTGAATGGATGCAAGAAATATCAATTGATTAACCCACACTCCAATTCACCACAACAAGAATCCCACCAAAACCAATTGTTCATAAAACCCTTGTCAATGAATTGAAAGATAAACAATTATCCATTCAAACACATGGTGCACGTGTGTAATTGCAAGTGTATATGCAAAAATTAAAATAATAATGAACACAAGCAATTTGTTGACATGGAACTCAAATGCGAAAATTTTGGAATCACTTGGGGTTCACCTAGCTCAATCTGCTTACTCAAAGTTGATTTACAAATACTCGAATTTTATACTTCAACCAATATCGTGGTTAGATATTCATTTTAGTTACAAATCTCTCAACTGGAATCTCAAAGTTATGAGTAGCTTCATTTGAACGCCCTCACCATAATGGATCGTTTAGGTCTCGAGCAATCTTTTCTGCCAAGATTCTCAGAATGCACACGTATCCACAGTGAGTTTTGACCAACTCCAAGCTAGATATTTTTCTTTGAGGTTGAATAGAAGAATCAAGATGGGTGACCATTAATCTTAGGGATCTAGGGTGGTTCTTGAAGCTTTCTAGAAAGTTTTAGGCATTTTCTTGCTCATAGAGGCTTACCCTAGGTGAAAACTATAGTCCCCTCTATATTCCTTGAAAATAGAATTTAATTAGAGTATAAGAAAACTCAGATTTGTGACCGACCACTTGAGCCATGGGAGGGCGGTGGCCTCTGGAGTAAAAATAAGTCAACCTAGACCTCCAAGTGGTAGACCGCTTGAGTTGTCTCCACTGGTTTTCCAGATTAGTCTCCCTAAGTTATTAGAGACCTTTCTAGCCAAAGGCAAGCGAGTTGTGGGCAATTCTTACAGGTTTTTAAGCTTGAAACCCAACAAACACTTGACTTATTGAGCACTCAAGAGTGTTGCTCAAATATGATTCAATATATGAGTCATTTTATGTTTTTCAAACTCGTTTCGGGTTAAGAAAAACTTTTTCTTGAAAAACCTAAGAGTGATTCATGGATTTTCTTGAGAACTCTTGATATGACTTTATAGTTTGAACTCCAACCTTCCTTAGAGCTTACAGATTTTGATCTTTGAAGCGTCATGACTGTAGAATTAGGTTGAGTTTTATTTCAAGACATCATGAACTAGTTAACTAGAAACAATTTTCTAACAACTACAATCACTTTGTTGAGGGAATCTCAATCATAGCAACCTAGTTAACTCGGTTGATTAAGAACCATGTAAAATTTAAATGAATCGAAGAGTGTGAAAAGAGCTTTCAAGAGCTTAAGACTTGATTGACTACGACTAATATTCTTACCCTTCCATTTGGTTTTGGTGGATTAGTGATGTATGGTGATGCTTCTCAACGAGGTTTGGGTGTATTCTGATGCAGTATGGCATGGTGATTGCTTATCCCTATAAATAGTTAAAGAAGCATGAGTTGAATTGCTCAACTCACATATTAGAGTTGGCAGTAGTGATATTTGCCCTTAAGATTTGGAGATATTTGTATGGAGAGACTTGTCAGATTTTCACAAAAAAGTGACAAGAGTTTATAGTATTTGCTTACTTAGGAGCGAAATTTGAGGTAGAGGAGATAAATAAAGTTGCTAAAGGATTATGATTGTAGTTTAAACTACCATTCAGGCAAGGCTAATGTAATGATGATGCACTTAGGAGGAAGTCCTCTAGTAGCTTAGGGCCGCAACCTTACAAATTTTTCTCTTGGAGATGATGTTATGTTGATGTATTGCAGTAGGTTTTGTATCCCTGATATTAAGAATCTTGGGAAGGAAATCAAGGAGGAAGCTCATTGCTCGGCCTATGCTATACACCTCGCCAAAGTGATTGTGTCAGATAGAGATCCATGGTTTACTTCTCATTTTGGTAGTTTACAGAGTGCTATGGATACTAGACTAAAATTCATTATTTCTTTTCGTCCTCATAGGATTGTTGGAGCGGACCATTCCAACATTAGAGGATATACTAAGGGGAAGGGCTTGTGTGGTGGAGTTTTCTGGTGGTTGGGATGATCACTTTCCTTTGATGGAATTTGCTTATAGAAATAGTTATCATACGAGCATTGACATGCCTCCATTTAAGGCATTATATATAAGTGCTAATTTATTTTAAATAAGTGATGATGCATTTGTGTTCAATGGAGTGTATATTTGATAAAAATGAAGTGTGCGGCATCATTTGAATAGACTTCCACCTCACATTAACCTTTATTTTTGTTTTTTAAGTTTTTATTTTCTAATATAGATGGGTATATAGACACTAAATATACTCAATTAATCACTTATTAAGCTTATATATGCAGATATGGAGATTTTAAATTTTGTTTCCACATGTTTTCAGATTTTTTTTCGCGTTTCTAGTGTTTCTGAAATGTTTTTGTTTCTGAGCCGATTGAAATGATACACCAAAACATATTATTGATCCTTGAATGTGCCCCTTCTTTTGGCTTCCATTGCTTATTTAGTCAAAAATCATCCCATTGATGTTACGAAATAAGTAACAGAAACTAACAGAAGGGCAACATTGTAACATTTTTAATATATTGAGGGTGCAATGTGGGAAACCTAATATTTGAAGGTGTGAAGTGAGAATTCTTAAATTTTTCTGGGTGCAAAGTGCAATTCGTTCATCTGATTTTTCACATAATCAACCAACCACCCATTGTCTTGCACGATTTTATTTTAGTAGGAAAATCAGTGTATACTATTGAGCTAAATTGACAAAATTCAGCCGTAATTTAATACGAATATTTTGTTGGTTTAAGGAGACTGTTGTCTTACACCAAACGACTATAGATGTGTTGGGGAGTCCTTTTTGTGGGGAGTTAGACATAGGGATTGGGTTTTCTTACCATCTTTTGGTAGGTCGGGGGGAGTGATGATTATTAGAGATGATAGAGTCTTGGAAGGTATTGAGGTGCTATTGGGTATTTTTACCATGTTGGTAAATTTTAGAAACACTGATAGGAGAGAATGGTTGTTGACCTGGGTGTATGGTCCAAACAATCCTTGGAGGAGAGGGGGACCTTTTGGGAGGAGTGTTACAATATGTATGATCTATGTAATAATAGATGGATTTCCTGGGGAGGATTTTAATGTGGTGAGGTCAGTTCTTGGAAAGAATAAAGGCACAAGGTTGTACCACTAGCATGAGAATTTTTAATAGGTTTATTAGAGAATACACTTTACTAGATCCTTCATTATTGAATGCAGTGTTTTGAAAAGCTCGCCTAGGCGAGAAGCGAGGCGATACGAGCTTATCTCGCCTGGAGGACCCTAGGAGAAGCAAACGTGAGCGAAGCGAGAAAAAAGCGAGAAGAAGCGAAAAAGCGAACGCTTTATTATAAGAGGCGATTCTGCTTTCCTTTTTTTTTTTCCTGATTACAGGTTAGTAGTCTCTTTTATTTTTTAATCACTAATGACTTTTTTTTTAGACTATCGCTGGTCTATTTTTTTTTTCTAATAAATAATGTTTTGAACAAAACACATTCCTTTTTTTTCCTTGTGTTGCTGAATTCATTTAGAATATTTGTGGGATGNTTTTTTTTTTTTCTAATAAACAATGTTTCGAACAAAACACATTCCTTTTTTTTCCTTGTGTTGCTGAATTCATTTAGAATATTTGTGGGATGTGGGAGTCAGGCGACCGCATGACAAAATTATGATAAAGAAAGGAAGCAGGAGTATCAGGAATTGGGGTAAATAATAGAGTCTTCTACAAAGAAGTGTCTCTGATATGTCTTGGTTATACTTTTTCCTTTTCTTATATATATACAAATGGTACCAAAAAGTTGTCTATACTTATACCATGTTTAATTATTTTAGTACATGTGAAATGTGCCTCTGTTCTGCTTTTTTTTATTCAGTATATAATTACATATGAAATTGTTTACAATTGATTCTGCTCCTGTCATGATCATTGTGCTTTTTTTTTTTTTTTAGCTCATTCTGCTTCTATTTTTTTTTTGTTGATTCTGTTGCTGCTTCGATTTTGCTGTCCTGTGTTGCTTTTGTTTTTTTTAATTGTCATTCTACTTCTTTTTTTTTTGTTGCTAATTCTGCTGTTGTCCTGATTCTGCTTCTTTTGTTGTCCTACCCTGTCAATATGAAAATGTATACAATTGTTAGTATTTGTTTGAATTTAAATGTTTAAGTTATGACTGTTATTAAGATTTGAGATAGTATTAGTGTTTGTTTTAATTTAAATGTTTATGGTTTTACTTGCATTTAAATATTTAGTATATATAAAATTAGAACTTAGATTGTTTAGAAGTAATTAAACTAAAATATATATTTTTTTTAACTGTTCGCTTTGCTTCGATAAAGCGTGTCGTTTCGCTTCTTGCTTCTCGCCTAGGCGTTAGGAGCTTTGGTCGCTTCGGTTCGCTTTACGCCTTAAATAACAATGATTGAATGTTAATTTTACTAGGTTTAGTTTTTAGGAGAATTTGAGGTGTAATATGTTGGACATATTTCTTTTCTCCTTGGGTTGAGAGTTATTTTCTTCAGTGAGGCAAGAGGTTCTAATAAGAGCTGTCTCTGATCAGTGGCCTATGTCTTTTGAATTTGATACATCTACTTCCAAATGGTAGCCAACGCCTCTCTTGAGAATACGTGGATTGATCATCACTCTTTTGCTAATTATTTTAAAGAGTGGTGATTTGAAGCTGGTGTGGAGGGATGAGAAAGTTTTAAATGTATGAGTAAATTACAGTTGATGAAGCATCAATTGATGGAGTGAAACATACATGTGTTTGGGGATATTTCGTTGGAGAAAGAGTTTATCTTGGAAAGAATTGAACAAATTGATTCCCTTGAAAGTTCGAGTGGAGTATCGGACAATTTGAGAAAGAAAAATAGTGATCTTAGAAATAAATTTGAAGGTGTGTCGATGGAAAAAGAAACTAGTTGGAGACAAAAAGGTAAAAATCAAGTGGATTAAAGGGGGTGATCATAATTTTAAATTGTTTCATAGAGTTGCTAATGGTAAAATTTTAATTACTAGGATTGAGACTGAAGCAGGAGATGTCATTGACAGTGAAAAATGTATGATTTTTAAATTGTCAACTATTTCTCTAAGCTATATCTTCTGAGGATATTGATAGACCTTGTATTGTAGGGTTGGATTGGTGTCTTATTGGGGAGAGTACTTCTAGATGGCTTTAGAGACATTGGATGGGATGCTTGTTGCAAATGACATTGTTGAAGTGCATGAGGAGAAGAAAAGGTTTACGATATGGTGGATTGTATTTTTTGGAGTATGGTTTGGCTAAGAAATGTTTTAGTTTGAGACAGAGAAAGTGGATTTTGGGATGTTTAAAGTGAATAACTGTCACTGTCGTTATTAATGGTGCTTCGCAAGGATGTTTTAGAGCTACGAGAGGTCTTTAGCAAGGAGATCCATTGTCCCCCTTCTTTTTAACTTTGGTGGTGGATGTTTTGAGTGGGATCATGGATAGGGCTAGTACTTTTGAGGTGATTGAGGGTTTTTAAAATTGGTCGAGAAAGGGGGAAGGATTCCAAATGTGAAAAGATCCATTGTCCCATTACCTTCCAAATGTTAAATATATTGTGTGAAATGGTGAAAAGATTTGGTTTTGTGAAGATATTTTATTGAGGGTGAGTCATCTTTTGCATCCATGTTTCCTTGCGTATATCAGTTATCTAGATCTTATAACTTATTCATTGGCTAGCATTGGTTTCTCCCTCTCCTCCTTCGACCAATTGGAATTTCAATGTCTAAAGAGATTTGAATGATAAGAAACAGAATAAATTGTCCTCTCTTTTGGGTATTCTTGATAACATTATATTGAGACATTCTTCTTTGGATAAAGGAAGATGGATCTTGTCTTCATCGTGTGAGTATTCTTGCAAGTCATACTTTGAATTCTTGATTGAGAAACCATATCTTCCATATTTTGGACCTTTGTCATTGGTTTGGAAGAGTAATACACCTTTGAAGGTACAAGTCTTTACATGCTTGATTGTGCATAGGAAACTTAAAACTAATGAAATGATCGAAAAAAGTTTGTTTTATTATCGTCAACCACAATGGTGTACCCTTTGCAAGAGTTAAGGGGAGAGAGCTTGGACCATTTGTTTCTTCATTGCACTTTGTTTATGAAATTATGGAATAGAGTCTTAGGTCTTGTTGGTATGCCATGGTTGACTCCAAGGAGGTGTGATTGGGTTTTGAGTATGGATTTTGAATGCTTTTGTTTTTTTTCTTAAAGCCAAGGTTCTTTGGAGAAGCGCGGTGTTAGCTTTATTTTGGGTGGTTTGGTTGGAAAGAAATTGATGGATGTTTGAAGACAAGGAGGTCCCTTGGGAAGACTTTTGGGATAAAATCTCTTTCATGACATCTTTTTGGGTATCAATGTTCAAGGAGTTTAAAGGGATTCCTTTATTTTTAATTAAAGACCACTGGGCTGAAGTGTGAATTGTGAAGCCATAGTTTATTTCATTGTTTTGGTTTGACCACTTCTTGTATTCTGCTTTAAGCTTGGTTAAGCATTTTCTTCTCTAATTTCCGCTTATTCATCTTTGAGGACTCTTTGTCCTCCCATGTACCGTTGTACTTTTATAATTAATAATATTCTCTCCTATATTATCGAAAAAAAAAGAAAGAGCTTTGAAATCTGGAGGATTAAAAGAAAGGGCGATTGCAGCGATGGAAACCAGAGTCAAATTCTCTCTAAAGAAAATTTCATTGCGATGGGTAGGAATTGAAGGTGTTCCTTTTCCCCTGTGGGATGCTGGAGGAAGATGTTTTTTGGAAGACTGGTGAGTGGTGTAGTGGTCTAATCAAAATTGAAACAGATACGAACAATCTTTGCAATTTTTTAGGCAAGAATAAAGGTGCGTAACTATTTCGGGTTGATTCTGTCCCTTTTAGATGTGGAATTTGAAGGGGAAGGGTATCAGAGAAGAACTATGGTGATTTCTTGGGTAGTATTTTACTGAAACTGAAGAGATGAGGGTAGCACAGAACTTCTGTAACGAGAGTACATGGCAAAAGGGTAAACAATAGTGTACAAAATCTACATGATGCCTCAAGGTGGACTCGTAGAACTGGGCAAAGTAGTGATGATCGGATTCCGAAAATGGGCCACTTCCAAGTTGGGTGGTTGTGCATTTAACGGTGACAATACTTTGGAGGACGTTAATGACTCTTTGAAATTTTTTCAAATTTGAAAAGATTGTGGTAATGTTGCTTTATTGTGATCGAGATGTCAAGGGTTCAGATTGCAGAAACAACTTCTTTGCCTGTGAACATCTAACCCTCCCCCCCGACCCTGCAACGGCATCTTCATGCATTGGGCTGCTCTTCAATAATGATATTAATGCTGGTTCAGTTAATGAAGGAAACCTGGGTTTGGAATTCTTGGCCGTCCACTGTTCTCTTGCCCCTATTTCTCTATAAATTCGTTTCCTTGTTCCAACAACCAAAAACCAACTCGTCAATGGATTCAGCAAGCTCTTCTTTGATCCACTCCTTTGGGAATAATTAACACCACTCCACTGTCATTATTTTGCAACTTTTTTACTCTAACTCAACCCATACACAGTATGCATCACTTTTAGCTTTCTGAAAAACACCACCTTCTTGTTCACTCACTTTGAAGTTGTTAATAATATCGCACAGTCAAAGTTCACCAACAAGAAAATACTCTTGCCTACTTCTCTCTATGATAAAAATTGCTTGGCCACTTGAAATGCTATCCACTTCCACCTGAAAAGTTTTCCACTCACGCATCACCTCCTTAAACATTCTCTCTGTCTCCTCATACTGAAAAGTACCACTTGCCTCCCACATTATCTGCCTAAGAAGTACACTCTACTTCTGTGTCTTTCTTTTTTCTTTTCTTTGTTCTTTCATTTTTACCATTATTTTCTATTTCTTTTTTCCTTAACAGATATAGTACTGAGAAAAAGTACTACTTTATAGGGAATGTACCGCATTGTACTGAAACAAACATTTAAAAACAGGACGTTAAAAAAACAGGACTTTAAAAAACATTTAACACCATAGTATGCAAGATCCTATGTGGATCAGTCTTGATGGCAAAGCAAATTCTATACCTTATGTCTCATCTTTTAATTTTTCTTTCATTGAGCAACTTATAGATTGCCTCAATTATAACATTTAGCACGTCTGGTGGTGTTTGGGGTTGGTTGTGTTATTTTTTTGATAGTAAACAAGATGATATTATAAAAGAATGATAAAATAGAGGCAAGATAAGACAAGTTGTCCTCAAATTGTTACGCAAAAATAGGAAAAAATAGTAGAAAATCTAAAAGCAAATACAAAATGATGAAGGTGGAAGTGTGTCACCACGCATCATTAATAAACAACAAGGGGGATCACTTCAAATTCCTTTGATGTAGAAAGTCAAAGAGATGTAAAAAAAAAAAAAAATTAGTCTTTCCAACAAATCTTCCTAAGGAGCTGCCTTTTATTCAGAAGTCCTGTCAATTCTTTCCAACCATACCACCCAAAACAATGGCAGCAGCGTACATCTCCTTAAAATATTGGCTCTATTGCATGAACCAAAAGCTTGAAAGTCAATAATAAGAAACAAATCACTATTTCTTGGAATCACACAAGGAATCCCAGCAAGTCAAAAGTTTATTCCATAACTTGGAAACAAGAGCAATGAAGAAACAAGTGATCCATACTTTCTGCTTCATTCTTACACGTTTGTGTGGGCTTGTGTTTTGCCTTATCGGGATCTGTGCTATTTTATGTTATTCTCTAATTGGTTTGCCATTTTGGTATTATCATATATTATGAAGTCAGGTCATGAGTTTGCTCCATTCGTAACAGCGTTTAGGTCCTTACTTGCTGGCTCAGTTAATGATTTGAGTATTATGTCGTCACTAATTGTTGGACACATTTTGAGTAGACTGGCTCAACTCTCCAAGGCAATAGATTTTGGAGTTATTTACTAAAATATAGCACTTCTAAGACAATTTTACCAAAATACGATAGTTTTGAACTTATTTACCAAAGTATGACACTTTTTAAAAGTGGATTCAATAACTCTGGTTTTATTAAAAAAACGGAGTCAATAACTCTATTTTTGTTTAAAAACGGGGTTAACAACCCCTCTTTTAAATAAAAAAACAGTGCACCATTATTATGAGCTTGACACAGGAAAAAGCATGGTTACTAACCACGCTTTTCTCGTGGTTGCAACAGTTCATTTTGGGCAGCAATGTAGATAACTTTCAGCCTCCGTTGATGCTACGAGAAGCCAAGTTAAAACCACCGGGCAACAAGTGATTGAAACGCATTGATTTTTACAGAGAAGAATGCAGTGATTGATTGAACCAATCCAAGAACCATTTTCACCAAAAGTCACTTGCATAGGCCAAGTTCGAGTCCGAAGGTCCTCCAGGAATAACTCCGGCTACAAAACAAGTTGTGACAGGTCCAGAACTCCGGCCAAACATCGACCCTGTTGGTGGTTCGAAAAACTTTGTTTAATCACCGTTTTGCTCAGATTCACAAACCCAAATCATTTTGTCACATTTGGTGCAAATGGGTTTCATTTTTTCGATTTGGGTATTGCAAAAAGATCGATGCTTTATCATTCGAGTTGGGGTTCTATAAATCTATCCTCGCCATTTTATCATTCAAACTTTGAAAATCTTTTAAATAATTCTATTTTTGTTTTTCCCGATCTTCATTCTGCCTTCTTCACCACAGCCTAGTGCCTCTTAACTATCGTTGCTTGTCTGCACTCCATTCTTGTGCCTGAGTTTAAAGATTATCAGAAGCCTGAGATCAGAAAAAAAAAAAAAAAAAAAAAAAAAAACGAAGAAGAGCACTAATGGCTTACATGACAATGACAGCCTCTTTCCTTGGTGGCTCAGCCACTGCCAGCACCAAACAACAGCGTGCTTATGAGCATATTGTAAAAGCGTGTTTAGTAAACATGTTTTTCTCACAGCCCACTTTTAAAAATCGTGTTTACTAAACACGCTTTTTTCACCCATTTTTTTTCCTAAAAAGGATTGTTGACTCCGTTTTTAACAAAAGCAAGATTATTGAATTCGTTTTTAAAAAGTATCGTAGTTTGGTAAATTGGTTTTAAAACTGCTACATTTTGATAAATAACTGGGAGATTTTGGGAATGTTCTACACTTGTCCTTTACTGTCATCCACTTCCTTTGCACTTGATTGGCCATGTTTCTCTAGGTCACTATCAATATTCTGTTTGGTTTGCCTTAATGTTTGTGAGGCCTCCCACTTGTATTAAGGCCAGATTTTGCTCAGAAATATCGTCATTTAATTTTTGTGGATGTGGTTGTCTGCACGTGGCTCTTTTTTTTTTTTGTGACTAGTTTGACAATAGTTTTTTATTGTGTGTAAAATATTATGTGAACTGTGATTGTTTTGTATGTTGTAGGGGAACCTTTCATTAATGGGCAAGCTGTACCATATGACCCCCCCAAGTATCAGGAGCCTATGTTTATAGTACATTTCTATTATTGGCATTGTTTACGCTGGCAAAGTAACCGAAAACACTTTAAGATGGGAGGAAATGGAGTGGCCGACGATATACAAACATTCCAATACAAGGATTTGTTTAGCAACAATGATTTCTGGTCCAGCCCAAACGAAGAATCAGAATAGCTATTCTCCCAAGGGTGGCAGTGGATACCTAGTCTACATCTAGAGCATGCAGGGAAGAAACATAGCATGGTTCCCCACCCTTGTCACAAAATAAGTAATTGGTATGCTTTTTGATAAGGAAGTCGAAATTCTAGGGTTTAAGTTATGGATGGTTTGGTCTCCTTGAAGTTTATAGTTGTTTTTTTTTATTAATGAAGCTTTATTATATGGTGTTTTTTGTAAATGCTTTTATATTTTTCAACTGTATATGTGAATTGGCTATTTGTTTTGGTGTGACTCTGGAGAAATTCGTAGTGCTGTAATGGTGGCATGAAGTTTTGTATGTTCGTTCGAGTAACTAAAAATGATGTGGACTGTCGTCAATATGTTGAATTTAATTTCTACCTTCTCGGAAGGTAGAAAAAAAGGAATATTTAAAACTGAATTTAATTCTTACATTCATTTTTGTTATAATGTGGTTTATCGTTTTATTTCTATTTGGTGGACTATTTGACATAAAATAGACCGACGATCAAGCATAAATAAAATGTTAGATTACATTGCAACGTTTTTATTTCTTTGAGAGAGCAATGTGAGAAAATTAATCGTTCAGAAGATGAACAAAGATTTTTAGTATCTTTCAGAGAGCAAAATGGGATTTTCCCATAAAAAAATCCAAACTTTAGATAGTATTGTCGTAGCATAGTGAAGATTGATCTCAACTCACAGTGCAAGCTAAAACCCAAGTGACCAATCTGAGGCAGCATCTACACCATCAAATTGTGGATTGGAGAAAAATAGGCGAGAGAGGTATTTAGGTCTAATGCCTGCATAGCTATTCTTGTCCAACTGGTATTTTTCGAGTAACTCCGATTGCGGTTCATCTAAGATTAGATCCATTCTTGTTTTTGCTGCTCAACTAGCTTGATTTTCACTTGATTTTGACCGTTTTCTCCTCGCCAGTAAGTGGAACTGATGGATTATTTAGCTTTTTTGACTTGGTCTAATCAGAGTGGTTCACAATTTCTTTGTTGAAGGCTCTGTTAAACCCTAATTTTGAATTCAAATTGAATTGTCCTTATTCGGAAAGTCAAAAATTCATCACATTTTCACCAATTTATTTCGACCTTGTTGGTTGATAAATGATTATCAAGGCTGAAATATTCTACCGCAATTCATCAAAGAATGAGGAGGAATTTGTACTCTCTTGGAACCTCCAATACTTTGATAATAAGGCAAGGAAAGTTGAAGTACCATCACTTCTTCCTTTATTTGAGTTCTTTTCCCCTCCGGTTTTTCAACAAAGGGATGCATATAAGGAATAAATATGCACCAAGGCTAGGCAAATTGTATGACAATCGAAATAGGGGACTAATTCTCGAAACTGCAATTTGAGACCTTATGAAGTGAAAAAATGAGCTGCCCACATGAGGTAGTAGGGAAGTAAAACACTACCTCAAAAGAGGCTTTGGTGCTCTGTCTGCTCATCAGAAAGTGTCAAGATAAAAAAAGTAGTATTTACACGGACAGAAGAAAAGAGAACCTTATGGAAGAGTGGAAAAAAAGAATATACCTATGACAGGAGAGATTCAAAAAGGCGAGAAAATTGGAATTGGAAGTTCCTTCTGTGGATGAGAAAAGAGATGTGAGAAGAAAATGTACAGAATTGAAAGGTTGAAATTCGGACTCACGAGTTAGCTCGATATGCCTATCTTTGGTAAAGTAAACCTATAGTCACACATAAAACAGTCAAAAAGTACCACTACAACTAATGACAATTTTTGTTTCCACCATATTATGAAGGCATGTGTATAAGGTCCCCAAAACCATGGGAGCAAGCACTAATGTCTTTTTATTACACAAACATATGACCAAATTTGCATACAGCCCCTGGTTACTTTTAAATCGGGGACACAAAGGACAAATCGATAGAACCAATGAAGAAGAAATGCAACATGTTCTTTAAATGAATGAGTTGTAGATGTAGAAATGTAAAACGTTTCAATTAGTTAATTGTAAGCCTCCATGTATTTATTTTAATTTATTGGATATTATTTTATGTATTGTGTTGATTTATAAAGAATAATGATAAATAGAATACGGAAATGGTGATTGTAGGGTCAGTGCATAAATGTTGAGAAAATTGAGGTATTGGGGTGATCATTCTTGGATTAAGATCAGTTAAGTTCTAAACTTATTTGAATGAAAATAACATTAAAAATGGATTCGTACTGTTGGAAAATCTTGGGATAAGTGATTTGAGATTTTTTGAGATTAGAATGCATGATTGGAAAAATTTAGGTAAGAAGGAAGTTGACCTTTCATTAGTATTTGGACTAAAACTTTGTATCCTGATATCTAATTAATCTAATTCTTGCAGCGTTAGAAAGTAGACTTGAAGAATGACAAATTATGTTTCAAAGATTTTTGTAAATTCAACTCTAAATAGGTCAAAATTAAATAGAAATTTTGGACTGGAAGTTGGCATTGTTTGACCGTCAATCACATTGTTCGGACGCCGGTCCACCGTCTGGACGGTCCTCAGAATCAGTTGTTTGCGGTTCTGATAGATTGAGCAGGGGTAGAAAGTACTGTGAGTAGGCATCGTTCGGACACCATGTCCACCGTCTAGAAGGTACGACAAAAATTGATCTGGATCAAATTTTAGGGTTCTTACAGTTTTTCACCCTACAAATATCTTTGGCCCGCGATCTAAGATTTTTTTTTACTTATTTTTCAACCCCAAGAAGCCTAGGAAACTCAGGGGTAAAGAAAAAGTAGGATGAACAAGTTAAATCTTGAGAGATTTACACAAGGAAATCGCATCAAACATATATAGTATCACATTATTTGCGGATTAAGGTAAGGATTCTTCCTCAAACTTATTCATTGAGAATTAGGGTTATATAATTATTTCCTTTTGGACTTTATTACAATATAAATAATAGATCTAAAATATTTTCACCTTCATTTCATCACTTGATTCATTTTTTGAATAAAATACATAATTTACATCAAAGATTTATTTGTTCTTAATTTAAAAACCCTAATCCTTGATTATGATCACATTAAATATGTTTTTTTGGTGATTTCTTGTATTTTTTTTTCGAATTTATTCTATTTTGATAATTATAGAACCATGATTAGTGATATAGGTAAATTTTACTAGGCAAAGTAACCCGTAACTTTGGGAGAAGGGGGTTTCTCATGAATATTATACTTCAAACTCTGTGATTTAGTATATTATTTTGTGTGTAAGAAAAAAAGGTGTTCTTTGTTTGAAGTTTGAACTTTGAACCATTGGCCTCCCATCCATTCTCCCATCATTCAACTCAACTAAAACAGCATTGCTGTTGTGTGCCATGTCTTTCAAATTTTGACATACTCGAAAGAATTTCTAGTATTCGTTGGGTTGTCTGGCGATCTAGGGCGGCTTCTCATTTGCCAGTGGGCTTTAATTCAGTAATGTCTTGCGTTAATTCAGGTTGCTAGTTTTCATTCCGTCATTACATTTTCCAGGGAAATATGGAAAAATGAAATTCTTGGAAAGATCTTATTTCTTCATACAAACATGAGAGTAAATTTGTTCCTGTGGACCTTGGCGTAGCTGTGAGTTTGTTCCATTGTGACTTGGATTTCAAGAGTCTGAGTCGAGTCGTGCAAAGAACATTTTCTCGTCGGGGGGAAGTCATCATACATCAGACCCTCCCTAGACCCCATAATGGTGTTAGTCTTGTGTATTATACTGTTTTTTTATTTTAAAAAAAAATAAAATTTGTGCTAGTTTTCTTGAGATTTTGAAGTATTCAGCTGCGTTTAGAGTGGTTTGTGGATCATGACCTCCTTGATGATTTGAGTTTGGTCTTAGTTGCCATTAATTGTCGTCCACTTCGCCTTGTTACACGCAATACAAGTGAAAGTAATATGGTAAAGGACTTTAATGTTTAGGCAGATGCTATGGGAGGTGATGAGGATGACATAGACTGGTAGGAGGGTCGATTGTAAAGTCACGTTATCTGCAAACTTGGGCCTCAGAATGCAGGTTTCCAGAAGTTACGATCAAAGATAAAAAATTCGTTTCTTTCTTATCAAAATGACGAACCGTTTCTATTCTATGGATGCTGAACCGAAACATCGATCGAATTTCCAATTTTTTATGTTTCGATGTGCCTTGCCTTGTTTCGGAAATTTTTAAGCTGTTTTAACTAATGTTTCAAAAACTGATGATGTGAAAAATAAGTTATGAGAATGTCTGAGTGTTGAACTGTAAGGTGAATGAAAAATATGAGAATTAACAATCACAGAACGAGTAAGTAGACAAAAGTATGAGTGGTGCACCAAGCTGAATAATAAGACTAATCCTTTGTCGATGAAGTCTCCTGTTCCTGCGTGTATTCTCAATACTGATAAAGAAGGAGAAGAGTGTTTACGGAGAATTCGATCCTTTTTTAATAGGGCATCTTCTTCTATTTATACATGGGTAATCTTTTGTCCTTGTCCAATGGATTTGGTGTAGTCCACCTACCAAATTAGTTAGAGTTGTCTAAGAATATCTGGCTGGATAGTCACGTATTCATAGGACACGTGATCTTCTAGAAGATGTGAGGTGACATTCTTGAGAAGGTGACTTGCTACCCAAAATAAGATGAGTTTTTTGATCTTTTCTCCTTCTTCTGGTTATGAATCCGAGCTAACTCAACTGAGGTCGAGTTGCTCGGATATTGCTTAGTGACGCAGGTGCTAAACAACTCGGACTAGGCCAGGTCGGTCTTACGCACCTTGGCAACTTCGAGTTTCGCTTAGGTGTATTTTATGGTATCATTAGAAACAATTTTAAATCTTTTCTCCATTTCTATTTTGTTTTCGAAACATTTCTATTTCTGTTCTTGAGTTGACTGCAATTGTGTACTGAAATCAAATATTGATCATTCCATCCCAAAATTGTCTGTCACGTTACAGTTTGGTATACCATTTGCTTAAACAAAAAAATGAAATGTCCTTTGAAAAAGAGCTCTGAATTTGGTAGTATCAAGTCATTTGCTGCAATTGGTTAGGAGACTGATGTTCTACTCATGATCTCTATGCATGCTCTTGCTGTCAATAATCGTCCGTCTTTATTACCTGTTTACTGTGCTAACCTTGAGGGGTGAACAACTTAGCTNTTCTATGGATGCTGAACCGAAACATCGATCGAATTTCCAATTTTTTATGTTTCGATGTGCCTTGCCTTGTTTCGGAAATTTTTAAGCTGTTTTAACTAATGTTTCAAAAACTGATGATGTGAAAAATAAGTTATGAGAATGTCTGAGTGTTGAACTGTAAGGTGAATGAAAAATATGAGAATTAACAATCACAGAACGAGTAAGTAGACAAAAGTATGAGTGGTGCACCAAGCTGAATAATAAGACTAATCCTTTGTCGATGAAGTCTCCTGTTCCTGCGTGTATTCTCAATACTGATAAAGAAGGAGAAGAGTGTTTACGGAGAATTCGATCCTTTTTTAATAGGGCATCTTCTTCTATTTATACATGGGTAATCTTTTGTCCTTGTCCAATGGATTTGGTGTAGTCCACCTACCAAATTAGTTAGAGTTGTCTAAGAATATCTGGCTGGATAGTCACGTATTCATAGGACACGTGATCTTCTAGAAGATGTGAGGTGACATTCTTGAGAAGGTGACTTGCTACCCAAAATAAGATGAGTTTTTTGATCTTTTCTCCTTCTTCTGGTTATGAATCCGAGCTAACTCAACTGAGGTCGAGTTGCTCGGATATTGCTTAGTGACGCAGGTGCTAAACAACTCGGACTAGGCCAGGTCGGTCTTACGCACCTTGGCAACTTCGAGTTTCGCTTAGGTGTATTTTATGGTATCATTAGAAACAATTTTAAATCTTTTCTCCATTTCTATTTTGTTTTCGAAACATTTCTATTTCTGTTCTTGAGTTGACTGCAATTGTGTACTGAAATCAAATATTGATCATTCCATCCCAAAATTGTCTGTCACGTTACAGTTTGGTATACCATTTGCTTAAACAAAAAAATGAAATGTCCTTTGAAAAAGAGCTCTGAATTTGGTAGTATCAAGTCATTTGCTGCAATTGGTTAGGAGACTGATGTTCTACTCATGATCTCTATGCATGCTCTTGCTGTCAATAATCGTCCGTCTTTATTACCTGTTTACTGTGCTAACCTTGAGGGGTGAACAACTTAGCTAGGAGCACACTATATATAAAGCTGAAGGCTTTGTGTTTGTCCTTTTTTTTTTTTTGGAAAATTATACTCAAATTTTCTGAGGTTTTTTATCTAATCACTTAAATCTTTTGATATTTAAAATATTATACTTTGGCTCCTTAAAATTTGTACTCATGTAACATTTAGACATTTATTGTCAATGTCCGTAAGTATATTTATTAGTAAATTATACCTAAATCCTATGAGTTTATATGCATGTAATACTTAAACCTTTCAAATTTAAAATATTATACTTAGACTCTTTATTAGTTACAGAACTAACAGAATCTATTAAACGACCAAATTATCTCAATTAAACATGGAAGATATTGTGTCTATTATAGTTTGACCCCTTATTTGGTTTTCTAATTTTTTTTTCCAATAAGCAGTATAATTGTATGTAAATGAGTGTTAAATTAAGTTCTTTGATATATTTATATCGGTTACTATTTTTTTCCTAAAAAATTAGAGTTTTGTTTAGTTTTTATGTTAATGGACGATATAATGTTACATTCAATGAATGATATAATGGAACATGCAAATGTATTGATTAAAATTATTTCATATGTTCGTACTTGATGATGGAAAAATTGACCTAAGGTGAAAAGTCTAACTCATCCTGTCAAGAGTTTTAATTTAAATAGGATTTTACATATCATGGATAATCTAAATTTAGTCGTACGGATAGCATGAAATCAGCGTATAAAAATAAGGACCTAGATAATTCTATGATTGAAATCAGCGTATAAAAATAAGGACCTAGATAATTCTATGATTGAGTGGATTTTCAATTATTACCCTTGCGCAATTCAAATTGCCATAGAGCTCCATTGATGTTCCACGTATGCTATTCTTAACTTATAAACACAATTCATACTTTTGAGCCACTTATTGATTTAGGCATTGGAGAGTCGACCCCTGAAGCTCTTCTTCGGGTTTTCAACTACTTTTTCAGGTGATTGAAGGTCAACAAACTAACATGGAGGTTGTCCAAATTTTAGCATCAATAGTACTAAGTACGATTTTTTTAAAGAAAAAATTGGATTTTTTATTTTTTATTTTATTTTAATAAATAACATAATAAAATATGAATTTTGGTTGTAACATTTAAAATATTTAACATTCTATATTTAATTAGAGTATTTTTCGTCTAAATATAATATTTTAAAGTTAAGGGGTTTAAGTATTATACGTTTCAAATTTTAGGGATCTGGATGTAATTTACTAACGAATATACTAACGGACAGAGGTTTATGTGTTACGCGCGTACAAACTTCAGAATTTTTGTATGCAATATTTTAAATGTCAAAGAGACTAGATGATTAAATCTAAATCCAAATCTAAATCCTCTCTATTATACTTTTACTCAATGATATATTTATCAACTGTATATGAGTGATGGAAACATGAATCCCGCGTATCCGGGGTGGACAAGTGAAGTAGTTGAAGAGGCTAGGATACTTGCAGTTAGTTACCCCCAAAATAGGAAAACTAAAATGGATTGCTGTGAAGTACTATTAACCTGTTAGTCTTTCTTTGTTAAAACTTGCTGCTCTCTGCAATATTTGCGTCTGTCTGTCTGTCTAAATTGGGGTCGTTAATCGGTGGATGTGAGAGTTCAAACTGTTTCATCTATTGTTCAAAAACAACAACAACAACAACAAATGTAATAAAAATTCTCAGATTATCGCCCAGAGTATCACTTTTACAGAGCTGCTTTAGTAAATGAGTAGTTGTAGTAGTCCAATGCAATTTTTTTTTGGAAAAATTACACTTATACCTCTGAAGTTTGTCATTTAATCACTCAGATCTCCTGTCATTTAAAATATTATACAGTTAGACCCCATTGTCAATGTCCATTAGTATATTTGCTATTAAATTACTTCCAGACCCCTTGAAATTTATAAGCGTGCAATAGTTAGATTCCTTAGGTTTAAAATGTTATACTTAAACAAAAAATATTTCAATCAAAGATAAAATATCAAATATGTTAAATTTTATAACTAAAATTTATGTTCCATTATGACATTTATTGAAATAAAATTAAATAAAAATTTTTTTTCTTAAAAAATTATAATTAGTATATAATTATGCTATGTATTGGAATTTAATTTGGTCATTTAAATGACCAAATTACTTCAATTAAAGCTAAAATATATTGTGTTCATTATAATTTGACTCAGTTTAATTTTTTAGTTTTATTCCAAATTGTATACTAATTATGATTTTTTAGGAAAAAAAATTACATTTTTATTTTCAATAAATGATATAACAAAACATGAATTTTAGTTATAAAATTTAAAATGTTTGATATTATATCTTTGATTGAAATATTTTTTGTTTAAATATAACAATTTAAACTTGAGGGGTCTAAGCATAATATGCTTACAAACATTAGGAGGTCTGAGTATAATTTATTAACGGATATACTAACAAACATTTGACAACAGGGGTTTAAGTATTACGCAAGTGCAAACCTTAGGGATCTGTGTGTAATATTTTAAATATTAGGGGGTGTGAGTAATTAACTGACAAACTTTAAGGGGTCTTGGTGTATTTCTCCAATTTTTTTTCTTTCTAAATTTATGAAATAGTACTACTCTTATTAAGGTCCCGTTTGGTTACGTTTATGTTTTTCGTTTTTCGTATTTTTTTTTAATATTTAGAGAAAACAAGAAAAAAAAACTCGTTTGATAACCGTTTTTATTTTTATTTTTTGTCATCGTTTTGTAAACGAGGGGTAATTTTTAAAAATGAGAAAAAGATATTTTTCGTTTTTTGATTCTATTTTTCGTTTTTTAGAAAATCAAAAATCGTAAACGTTACTAAATGAGTCGTAAAGATGTATAATTAACTAACTCGATTTTGTGTAGTGATGAATTCATTTCAACTTGGTGGATGACGTCACTGTCCTTTTTTAACTAGTCTGAATCGGATTCGAATTTGAATATGTAAAGTTGTGATACATCTAAATTGGTAGCATCCAGTAAATATGAATGGATCTGTGTTCTGAGTGCGTGAGAATGTCAAGAGGTGCTGAGTTTTGACTTAAAATCTCTCCACTATCATTTCATCAGCTTTTTCTTCAAGTATGGCCAACAACTCAGTTGACCTTTTGCTACTCTTTTAAAAGGACTAGTCTAAACCAAAACTTTCAAATTGGATGGTCGACATGGCCCATTCAGGATTTGGTATAATGGCGGGGCATTCCTATATGCACGTGGCGTACTATGCACCCATATGGGAAAAGTGGTACACCAAATTTGTGGTCTACCCGACAAGAGCCTCTCATTTCGCAAAGTCTTTCAAGGTCAATTCCCACTTCCGAAAGATATGGGTAGAGAGAGAGAGAGAGAGAGAGAGAGAGAGAGAGAGAGAGAGAGAGAGAGGTTTTGGTGTTAGTCTCACCAGCCCTTGGCTTTGGCTTCGGTTTTGGTGTTGGCGTTAGTTCATAAGCCTGGGGTCATCCATGATCCATGAGTCAGGGACATTGGCTGTTTGGATTAATTTATGTTTATTTTGATTAATTTTTTTTTAATTCGATTAAAGATAAGTTATTTATGTTGAAACTAGGCTATTTATGAAGAATAATCTTTTATGGCCTGACCTAAGTGTTGACAAGATTTATATTCAAGAAATCGGAGTTTACGGTCCGAATTGGAGACATTTGGGCCGAAGTGAAAGTTGACCTAGTAAGCGGGCATCAAAAAATTATTATTTTAGTGTCATATTACTTTATTTCAACTAATGAAGTTATCTTTATTATTTTACTTTAATGTATTATTTTAATGATTAATGAATATAAATGAATAAATTGAAGATTTATATATATTTGAAGGAACCTAATATAACAAAAAAGTTTCAAACAAGCACGATAAGAAGGGAAGAATTACAAATTCTTAGTACTAAATTCATAAGATTCAATAGGGAAAAACAAAATTTTTGAGACCCAGGGCCAAACAGAAATTTGAATAATTGCGTAAAATCGTCAGCCACCAAAGATGAAGAATTATTTTGCTTTAATTTAACATTGAATTAAAATATTGATTTAATTTATTTATCTAATCAATCATTATAATTGAATTGACAACGAGTCTCAGATTGAACCTGCTATTAATTCATTGACAATCATAAAATAGGTAAACAACTATTCATGTTTGTCTCATGTTTGAATCCCAAAATTAACTTCCATTTATAAAGATTGTATATCACTTATCTCTCTAAAATCTTGCTATAAGTGTGAGGAGTAATTCGTGCCTGAACGTATGGTACAATATAAATAGTTTGAGTAATGCTATTTAGACTTAAAAATCTGACTTAATTTGCTGATATAATGATGTGGCTTAATAGGAATCATTAGATCAACACTAAATTCTAATATTTGATGGGGCCTACAATCAATCTAAAAGTCACAGTTAATTAAGTAAGATTTTTAGGTCCCAATACCATTGGTCAAATAGTTTTAAAAGAAATATTGATGGTCATTGAATAAGTTTGTTTGAGGTCATTAACTTATTAAAACCTGTCCGAGAATATATTACGGATAACACTGCACAACAACAGTATAACTTGATCACTGCCCATCTGTGTACTCTCTGGTATAATATAATTCAAAGTTTGACAATATGCTTTTAATGGCATTCTCTTCCTTGAACGCAAAGGAAGATTTATTGGAAGAATGGTCGGCAATTCTGCTCCCTCTCCACTTCATGTGGACCTGAGAAACCTCTTTCTCTCTCTCTCTCATGCACATAGATATATGTTAAACATTAGTACAATACAACCATGAGTCTCATGGAAGCAAACACACTCCCATGTCAACCTTCAGCAACATTTCTTACGCNAGAGAGAGAGAGAGAGAGAGAGAGAGAGAGAGAGAGAGAGAGAGAGAGAGGTTTTGGTGTTAGTCTCACCAGCCCTTGGCTTTGGCTTCGGTTTTGGTGTTGGCGTTAGTTCATAAGCCTGGGGTCATCCATGATCCATGAGTCAGGGACATTGGCTGTTTGGATTAATTTATGTTTATTTTGATTAATTTTTTTTTAATTCGATTAAAGATAAGTTATTTATGTTGAAACTAGGCTATTTATGAAGAATAATCTTTTATGGCCTGACCTAAGTGTTGACAAGATTTATATTCAAGAAATCGGAGTTTACGGTCCGAATTGGAGACATTTGGGCCGAAGTGAAAGTTGACCTAGTAAGCGGGCATCAAAAAATTATTATTTTAGTGTCATATTACTTTATTTCAACTAATGAAGTTATCTTTATTATTTTACTTTAATGTATTATTTTAATGATTAATGAATATAAATGAATAAATTGAAGATTTATATATATTTGAAGGAACCTAATATAACAAAAAAGTTTCAAACAAGCACGATAAGAAGGGAAGAATTACAAATTCTTAGTACTAAATTCATAAGATTCAATAGGGAAAAACAAAATTTTTGAGACCCAGGGCCAAACAGAAATTTGAATAATTGCGTAAAATCGTCAGCCACCAAAGATGAAGAATTATTTTGCTTTAATTTAACATTGAATTAAAATATTGATTTAATTTATTTATCTAATCAATCATTATAATTGAATTGACAACGAGTCTCAGATTGAACCTGCTATTAATTCATTGACAATCATAAAATAGGTAAACAACTATTCATGTTTGTCTCATGTTTGAATCCCAAAATTAACTTCCATTTATAAAGATTGTATATCACTTATCTCTCTAAAATCTTGCTATAAGTGTGAGGAGTAATTCGTGCCTGAACGTATGGTACAATATAAATAGTTTGAGTAATGCTATTTAGACTTAAAAATCTGACTTAATTTGCTGATATAATGATGTGGCTTAATAGGAATCATTAGATCAACACTAAATTCTAATATTTGATGGGGCCTACAATCAATCTAAAAGTCACAGTTAATTAAGTAAGATTTTTAGGTCCCAATACCATTGGTCAAATAGTTTTAAAAGAAATATTGATGGTCATTGAATAAGTTTGTTTGAGGTCATTAACTTATTAAAACCTGTCCGAGAATATATTACGGATAACACTGCACAACAACAGTATAACTTGATCACTGCCCATCTGTGTACTCTCTGGTATAATATAATTCAAAGTTTGACAATATGCTTTTAATGGCATTCTCTTCCTTGAACGCAAAGGAAGATTTATTGGAAGAATGGTCGGCAATTCTGCTCCCTCTCCACTTCATGTGGACCTGAGAAACCTCTTTCTCTCTCTCTCTCATGCACATAGATATATGTTAAACATTAGTACAATACAACCATGAGTCTCATGGAAGCAAACACACTCCCATGTCAACCTTCAGCAACATTTCTTACGCTGGTCTACCATATTCAAGCTGTCAACCTTGCAAATTAAGCTCTCCATCTCCTAAAATATCACCCTTCTTCCTTGCTTTCTCTCTCTCTCTCCATGCTCCCTCTTCTCATCCTTCTTCCTAACCACTATGGCTGTTAAGATTGCACGTCCATTGCCTATCATTCTTTGGCTCTGTATCGTCTTGTTATTCTTGCTTGGATGGTGTAATAACATTTTAAAGCACAGAAGCAACACAGTTCATCTCTCTCTTTCTCACCACACTTTGAGAAGCAGGAAAGCATTGTCCAGCAAATTTGACTTCACACCGTTTATGAGGCATCTTCACCGGAGACACATCCCCGCCGTGCAACCTGAATCGCCTGAAAGCGAGGTTGATCCGCTCTACGGTGCTGAAAAACGACTCGTTCCAACCGGTCCAAACCCACTGCACCATTGAGGTTTTCTTAGTACATTACTTTTGTTTTCATGTGTTTTTTTTTCTTTATCAGATCACCTTCATTGTTTAAGAGAAAAGACACATGTCTTTCAAGTTATCTGAATTTATTTGTACCATTATGTATGTACTAATTTACAAACTGAAACATCCTATAATCATACTTAAATTCAGTACCCTCCTCTTGAATATTGATTCAACATCTAAAGTATCAGAGTCTTCATATCATATGCAGATTGGAGTCATGTTCATGACGCAAATTTCGTGTTCATCGAAGAACTTAAATCTTTCTTAGAACATTGAATTTGCGGTAGATATACTCCAAAATCTTTTCTCTCTAATATGAAGTGTCTTTCATAAATCTTTCATGTTGTTGTGTCATATACTTTAATTAGATTCAAAGAACCAAGGTTTGATGGGACGGCACGGCATGTCATGGGAAGATGAAATTAATTAAGCACAGTTCTAAACTGAACATTATAAAATTGGAGTTGGTTTATGAAAAGAACTCTCAGATAATATGATATATAATATTTAATAATCTGCCAAAGAAACCCACCAACATGGTTGACTTTGAGAGATTTTTCAGATTATGGCATAGATTTTGTAGGAATGATGGCCTAAGTGAAATCCTGCACGAACCAATAACAATGGAAACCTTCTCACTTCGAATTTTGGTTGATCCATATGCGAAATTGATTAGAGTATTCGGATCAAAATTTGATCCGAGAATCTAGCGTATACCATTTTCATAGTTGAAATTTTTGATCTGACCAGATTCGGCTTGTAGGAAATTCTATTTGAATTTCAATATAGTATCATCAAATAATCACCGAGTTCCATCATATATTTGTATAAATGTAAATATGAGTTAAAACAGATCAAAATCAAATTGGATAGAACAGATGCACATCTAAATTTATTAGTTGAAATATTAATCTATATCTCACTAACTAAATTCAAATACAGATTCACCTAAGAACTAGACTTTAGTAGAGACAAAAGCAGGATTATAATGAGGAAAATGGACTTGGGTGCATGTAATCACCATTTTTTTGGTGTGCCTTTTGCATTGGTGGGTGGGTAATGGTTAGTAGACGAATTTGACAAGATGTGATTTTATACATTTCAACATAGTTGTTGTAAAAAAGTTCTCCAGCCATTTCTGACTTCAAAAAGGCTAGTGTCAGCACCACTCTGCGTGGAGGATTCTATTGGAGGCACGGACTTTGTTTTTTTTGTTTTTAGACAGAACAGGTATAGAAGAAATACACACAACAATCTACACGACAAAACTCAACACACACATAGAGAGGGACCCACAAACCTATCATGGACTTACTCCATGAATAAAGTGATAAAAATTTTCAAAACCAGTACAAACACACACATTTAAACATATAAAATAAAACCTTCTACTTACAAAACGCACTACGATCCTCATCGTTTTGATTTGATGACTTATTATACAATTTATATTTTATTTTTTTATTTATAATAAATCTACTCACTTATAGTTTAATCATGATAAAAAAAAAGGGCACACTGGTAACCCTAGTACATATATATGTCGGGGTGTGTCATGTGTGGAGGATCAAAACTATATACTTCCCTTGAGACTACCCATCAGTATGAGTTTGTCCTAGCCATTAATCATTCGGGGGCATGTTTGGATAGATTTTCAATGGAGATTGGATAGGTTTTAGCAAGCTCTTCCAAACTCAAGTCCCTCTTTTGTACATGAGATTAGTACACATATTCTATCCATACGTAAATAGCTTAAACATACGTGGGACTCACGTATTAATAATAATTATAACAAAAAATTATCATGTAATTGTTTAAATTGTTCATTGTTCAATTCAATCCGCATCCATGTTTGTTTAAGTCTAAAGAGAGAAATAGTTGGGGGTTGAGATGTGGTTTGGGTAGATAGAATAATTTATTAGGGATACAATGATCAATTCACCTATTTATCCTAGGTTGATAGATATGAAACCCCGCTCCACAGGTTTGGTGAAACCCATGTATATGAGTCTAGCCAACACTATTCAGCACGGGTCAAGATTTGAATCTTGGGCCCTAAATCCATGGGTGTGACTGGTCCATTTGACAATTTTGGTTAACCACTCCATCATTTATCTTTTTTTTTTAAACACCCCATTATTTATCAACTTCCCATTCTCTATCTGACCTATGGTAAAAGAAATAAATAAAATAAAAGTCATATACTCTGTGTTATATGGCTATGGCAATCTAATAACATATGGTAAAAAAATAAATAAAATATAAGTCATATACTTAGTGTATTATATGGTTGTAGATTTTAATTTAATTGATTTGGAATCATTTATAAATAATAAAATACTATCAAATAATAAAATAAGATGTGTGTTACATTTCAATTAGGCGAAAAATAAGTGTGGTATTCAAAATTGTTTAGTATTATAGTTAAAAACATTTTAGAACATGGGTCAGGTCGGGTCGGGCTAGGCACAAGCCCTTATCCGAGGTAGTTATCGAGCGTGCGGGGCTTCGGGTTGGGGTACGCTACCCGTAGTCTAATCCACCACATATTGTATATATATATGCATATATTCACTAGGGGTAATCTGTGTCTGAAGGCACAGTGCAATGTGAATAGTTTTGAGAGAAATGTTGGTGGTCGTTGGATGAATTATTTGAAACTGTCGGATGAGATTATTGAAGTCTGCTTTGTTTTATATTATATTATATATAAACTAGTAATGCATCACGTGCGTTGCACGTGAACTATAACTGAGTTAAATTATACTCATCTCATTCAAATGAGACTTTTATCGTTGAATGTGCCAACTGTTCTAAGTAGAGGCTCATTCCGACAAAGAGATGTTTTAAGGAAATACCTAAACACATTATATAGCATCCTTTTGTATGCGAAATGATTTTGAGGCGATAGTGTTGTCTCATAAAAGACCTATTTGTTGTCGCAAATATTATTTAAGACGGTCTTTGCTGCCACCAAAAAAAATCTCCAAAACACATGACGGTGAATACTTGCCGCCACAAAAAACTTATGTCAAAGACCTTAATTCATATAGTGTGTGTTGATCAATCCACCTACATAAGACACTTGGGAATAACAACCATTCTTGTTTTCATGATTTGATTAATTTTGGCACACACAATTTAAACAACTCTTGAACACATGAAAATCATGTATTTAAGCCTATTAGAACTATTTTTTTGAGATTAAATTCAGCAAAAGTTACTCGTTTTATAATTCTATTGGTAAAAACTAAGAAAAAACTAATCGTATTGCACCATGAAATTAAGTATAATATTCAACCATGTTAATCCACTGGCTTCCCTTCTAATGTTTACAAAGCACTCTTTAATAAACATAGAAATTGAAGAATCTAATTGAAAACTTTGTAAGCTAATTTCTTTAACCAATGCCTTGCTCATGTCTTTCATTGTCTCTAGTTATCTTTAGTTGCTTTAACTTTTCTCACGTCACACTTTTAGAGGGACAACTAATAGTTTATTAGACATGTTTGAACCATAATTCATCCTACCTTGTTAGTATTTTTGTTACTGGGTGTGTGAATCATATTATGATAAAAAAGGATCATGTGAAACATGAAGAGATCACAATTTTTTTTTTTTTTTTTGTGTCTGTGTTTTATACTATATCCATTTACTGCTGCCAAAGGGAGAGTTGTCCTTCCACAAAATCATTTGGTCTTATAACCTAAAAGAAATGCAACTTATAATTAGGACTTCAATCAACTTTGGAGATTCTTCTTGGCAGGTCAATTCTTGAGAAGTTCCTCAAACTAAAATCACTAACTTATGAGCTTGTGCTATAAACCACATCTTCATTAAGAAAAATCAAATAATTATGACTTTTAGACAATAAAAAATATGCTTAGAATTCAGTTATTAAGCTTTTTAAACTTGCTTAGAAGTCAATAATGAAAAGAAAAAAGGACAAAAAAAAAATGGAAACTTACATTGCATCCAAAGAGCATGAGAGTTGGACAACTTCCCAGTGGCTTTACCAACATGCTTGCATCAATGTTGTCTTCCAATACGATTACTTAATAGCAATTTCATAGCCAGACTCACTAACAAAATCATAAATTCCCTAAAATCAACATCCTCAACAATAGCTGAGATTCAAGTATCAAGAAGAACAAAAAATAAAATAAAGATGCATAAGAGACAGAAATCAAAATGTCATATTTGCACACGACAATTCTTTGAATACACCACACACACACACACACACACACAGAGAACCACGTAAATCGCAAACTAACAATATCCCGAAAATAATAAAATGCTAAGAAGTACAAGATTTTTTTTTTTTTTTTCTTGTTTGAGCTAAACATGATTTGAGATTAAGGGAAAAGGGAGTACAAAAATTATTGAGCACCATCATGTGTTGATGGAATGTATTTGATTGAATAATATAAAATCTATGTGTATTAATTTGATGCAATTGTTCAGTGTTTATAAGCAAGTAAAACATCACTTACTTTAACTGGCTAGAAGTCGGATAAGCGAACAACGATGAACCCGAGAGTCAATCATCGAACTGTCAAATCGAAACCACCGAAGCAACATGTTGCTTTAGAGAGAGAAAAAGAGGGTGGGCTGAAGTGTTAGAATTGAATGGGTTTGTAAGCTTTGCCTAACAGCAGGCATTAAGTGCTTGAATTAAAATGATCTAGCTTCTAATTTTGCAACTGTTACATTCTAATTGCAGATTTATTGGTTGTTAGCTGCCAATAAAAGAAGCACAAGAAGACGAAATGCAGACAAATGGTTCAAATTCCACTGGCTAACTGATGTATTTTTAAATCAGCTACAGCTTACAGCCATTAGATTAAGGATAAGATTGGTTTTATAGTGTTATTTAAGGGTAGATTTGGAAAATAAAAGTTTTTTCAATTTGCTTGCTTTTATATGTGTGTGTATATATATATACAATTTCATTTAAAAAGTTTTCAACTTAATTTTTTTTTTTTGAATTGAGCATTGAATGCACCTAAATTGTTTTTCAGAGGCATATATTGCCACCCCATTTTTAAAGTTTCAATGATCAATTTTTTTTTCAAACAGTTGGGTGGAAGGGTAGATGGATTGGGCGGTCTATTGGGCCGGGTTTTAACAGTTTTTTGAGAATGGGCTCACGGGGCAGATTTTGGATAAGGTAATGGGTTTGAGGGTAAGCCCGAGCTCTCTTTTGAAGGATATTGGACTCACTTGGAAAGTTAATGTCAACCTTCGTATTACAAGACAGGATTCTTAATGGATATTCAAAAATAACTTGGATTATAATTTTTAAATTGGACGAAGTATATGATAAGTTGACATGCCTACTTGTAAGCAGTGATCGTTGATTAGTGGGAAGGGTGAGATTAGTTAGACTTTGTTATTCCCATTGAATTGATCGAGGTAATGTTAGTTAAAAGCCCATCTTGGTTTTCTCATGTACTGTACATTCCTGGTATTTAACATCATGTTAGCGTATACTGGCCTTTTTTTTTTTTTTTTTTTTTTTTTTTTTGATCCGACTGTGATACCGAAAAATTAACTTTTCGATATCACACCTCTGTTTTTGGTTAAAGTAAACATGACACTTGGAGTTCTTTTTTTTTTTTTTTTTTTTAAATT
>CAUOFW020001724.1:3096237-3125171 GCA_963454935.2 Ilex paraguariensis
TTTTTTAATTTTTTTTTTCTTTTTTTTGGGGTTTTTTTTTTTTTTTTTTTTTTTTTTTCTTTTGATCCGACTGTGATACCGAAAAATTAACTTTTCGATATCACACCTCTGTTTTTGGTTAAAGTAAACATGACACTTGGAGTTCTTTTTTTTTTTTTTTTTTTAAATTATTTTATTTACTTCTTTGTTTTTATGATCAATGACTATATATCCAAATCAAGACAAAATCAACAGTGTATAAGTATTTTTCATATAGTATAGAGAAATCACTTTTCGGAAAAATTATGTCATCTTTTGTTTGTTGTGAGAGTAGTAATGAATGGTGAATCCCATTTTTCTTTTATTGGGATATTTTCACCTCTAAATTAGAATTAAAAAATAATATTATTTGAATCTAAGAAATTTACCCAATGAATTGAACTAATAATGCTTAACCTGAGAGCATTATTAAAATCACAAAGGTTGAGTTTTTTTGTCAACAAGAACGTATTTTTCTGCTAAATCATTATATTAGCTTATGAAAAATGTTATATAATTCAAAAGTTAAACCCCAAATATATATCATTTTTTGGATGAAAAAATGTTATTTGAACTTAAAAAATTGACATAATTTGTTGATCTAATGACGTGGCTTTATTGAAACTATTGGATAAACACCAGATTTCAATGTTTGATGGAGTCCACAATTAATCCAAAGGTCATAGTGGATTAGGAGGTCAATAAATTAAATTCCAATAAAATTGCTCTTTTGGATGAGCGTTGGGACGAGTGAATTCCTCTGAAAAAATTGATAGAACCCACTAATATAAAAGATGATGTGCATTCGAGTTATAATTCTTTAGATTTCATTTGAATTTTGTAATATTATTCTTACCTTATTAGGTTTGAAATACTATTATTTGGATACAAAATTTTCCGATGCATGTGGATTTATGTCAAATGGCGGGTCTCCCCAAGAACGGGTTTTCCGCAACAAGACGAGGCTTGAAAGTGGTACTTGTCGAAAAAAATTCCCCTCACATAGTCACATTCTTCTTGCTTCTAGAGATCTAGGGGACGGCGGCGCACACACATAATTTTATGTGTGTATGTAGGGATGGAGCCTGAATTTTTTCACAGTGCAATCATTGAATTCCACAAGATTATCTAAAGGATTTTGATTTTACAGTTCATGTCTCAATAACTTCAATATTAGAAATTCAATCGAATTTATGGGTCAATTAAAATTAAATTTGTAACAAATTACCACTTAACTTTGATTCAATTTCCATCGAACAACGCTTAATTATATCATATACCTATTTTTATATGTAAATAATAATTGTATTGAATCAAAATTAGATCGAATTTTGGTACATTCAAACCTAAATTCGTCAAATACCATATAATCAATTCAAATCAATTAATTAGTCAAAAATATCAACTTGTGTGACTAATCGAATTTAAAATCAGACCGAATTTATGTCAAAAATCTGATCTATTGACATACATAAGTTTCTAATGTATCAAATAGTCCCATTTAATTTTTAAAATATGAATCTGTACGAGGGAAAAATCTTGTACCTTAAATTGATGGTTGTGGAATCTGGATTGATTGAAAGAATGGACAAAAGAGAACTCTAATTAGCCTTGAAATATGCATAATTATCATTATTATTTATTGACTAATAACATAAGATTTAAAGTTAAATGTGCTTGAATCATGAAGTTCCATGTTTTATTTCGATTTTATAGTGTTTGACTTGTTTAAAGGTAAAGGAGACCAAAATAACCAAATGGGAAGCAAACATACAAAATATGATGGAGCTCGGAGTATTTGGAATGAAGAAAAGATCCATTCTAGAATGTTTGCTGCATCCCGGTGCGATTTGGGACCGTTTGGACAAGAGAAAGCTCAGAAGAAAGACAAAGAAGAGAACCAGATAGTTTTTGATATGCATTCCATGCATCCAGATAGGAGCCTCATTTTGGCAGCTGGCTAGCCATTGACTTTTACTAGGTTTAGACTTTCCTAAGGGACTATATAAATATTGTATTAACCCTAATTTGGGGATTATCCAACCTTTTAGCCTTCTTCCCTAGTTTTTGTGGTAGTTTTGCTTATGGATTGCTAAATTCCTAACTAAAGTTAGGGGTAATTCTTTCAATAAAACTCAGTATGTATTTTTAATCCAATGTTCTTTAACACATGATTTGTCTTATTAATCTATTCTTATGTTTTAGTAGAGTTTTTTCTCTATAAAATCTATTGATTTGTTATACCGCGTTTATTGAATGCTTTAGATTCTCAGCGAGTCAAATAACTTGTTTTGTATGTCTGAATCAATTAATTAAGATTTTCATAAACATAATTGATTCCTGGTTTGGTGTAAAAAGGGGTTTTAATTAAACTCTAACGTCCTGCTATACGTATGACATTGGCTAGGCTTGTAATTACTGTAGCCCCCCAAAAGCTCATTTGACCCCAAAGTGGTACGTATATCATATAAAAGCTGTCACAATCATTAATAGGAATATTACAACTCTGAGACACCGAACAAATTCCTGACGACTACAGTGAAGTGCTTCATGGTATTGGAGCACGAATGCAAAGGAGTCTCTTTCTTTGGAAAGAAAGTAAGGTCTTTGCCTTTTAGCAAGTGAACGTTCCTTGCTTTTTTCAACTATCATGCCATTATAAATGAAGGGAGTAAGGGATGACCTTTGCCTTTCCTAACCTTAGTTGGACAGCTTGATTAATCATCAACTCTAAGTATGGTGAATGCTTGTGATCTACGATTAATTACTAATTTTTAAACAATCAATTTATCAATTAAATCTTTGGAATTTTTTTTGGAAAAAATTGTGAAAAAATACACCGTTTTATACTTATTTGTGTAAAAGTACCTCAATATAAAATATATGTATATAAGTACCTGTATGTATAAATATTTGGTGAAAATGTACACTTTTGCTGAATTATAATTTTTTTTCTTATGAAATTGTCTATTTCCTTTATTAATGGGAGACAAATAAGACAGTTATATTAGAGATTTTATTTCCTTATTTTATGCTATATCTTTTTAAAATTTTAAATTATATCTTCCTCTTTCATTCAACTGAAGTTATTCAAACATTCATGTCTTCCCTACATTTATATAATTTATTTATTTTTTGTTTTTTTATAAATCGTAATGAGCAATATATGTTTTCACCTTATATAATACCATTGATTGTAATGAGTTTTTTTCATGAATATTTTAAATTTAAATTTATATGTATGTTATTCAATGTGTTTATAAGTAGTAATGATACATGTCGCATTGACACAGTGGTACATCTTACATTAGCACAGTAGTTTAGGCAAATATTTAGGAATCTGTTTTCTTCTACAAAAGGGGATAGTTTAGACATTTGCTATGTATTTTAAATTTTTTGATTGATATTTTTTAATGTGGTACTTTTTGTCCTATATTTTCAAAAAAAGATATCGGCCCCCTGAAATACCATATTTTTTTTCAATATTATCACAACTCAAGCTATTGATTAAGGTCACTCCTCAGCTGATCTTTAATTGAGTTCAAAAATCAGAACATAATAAATATTGTGTAGAGTTGAAAACGAATCTCTGATACTTTAGTATATCACAATTGTTATTTTGTTGTTTTCTTAAAAGAAATGATTTTCTCAAATACTTTCAAAGAAATTTTCCTTTAATTTTCTATTGTGTTCCAAATTTTCTCCAATTTAGACTCCCAAAAATATGTTATTATGCTCAACTTGCACTTGGGTATTGCATTATTAAAATTATAGCAAGTTTTTGACCCCGTTGCCAAGAAATCTAGTAAAAGCAAGGAGCACCACACCACCATCAATTGAGATTTGGTAGATTTGAGATTCATCACAGATCCAATAATTTCATTCCATAATTTATTTTCATGTTATTTATTTTCCTTGTTTCTCTTAGTTTCATCCCCTTTTATGAGCTCTTGGCACCATGAGCCAAAGTGATCGTTTGATTAGAGAAGACCTAGAGTTTTTATTTGACAATTTATTTGATTTCCCTATACACTCTCACACGGACACTATCCTGGCTGATGACGGTAGTAATCATAAGAATAATGAGTATGACGAGGTTAATAATAATAAGAATAATTTTTTCACGTTAATAATAATTCATCGGTTAGAACTTTGTCTGAATACCTGCAGCTTGCACGTCATAGTGCATCATCATGCATTATTTTTCTGCTACAAGCCACAGTTTATTTTTAAACCGGGTATAATTGGATTACTTCCTAAATTTCATGACTTAGTTTCTGACAATCGTTATCTCCATATTAGAGACTTTGAAAACGAATGTGCTACCTTTCATGACCAAATTGTGACTGAAAACACAGTCAGGTTGAAATTTTTTTTCTTTTTTCACTAAAGGATAAGGCTAAAACCTGGCTAAACTCTTTGAGATCTAGATCAATAGGCACATGACAAGGGAAGTAGAAAAAAATTTTGAATTTTTTTTTCATACATCGCGCTAATGCTTGAAAAGACAAATCATGAATTTTTCTCAAAGGACAATGAAATTTTTTTATCAATGTTGGGTATGGTTTAAAGATTACTTGTATCTTGTTCACATCATGGCAATGAAGGAATGCGCACAATCAATTTTTTCTATGATGGTTTGTAACCTCAAATACGTCAATTCATAGATATGATATCTAATGGAGAGTTTTTGAATAAGGACGTAGATGAGGCATTTGAATATTTTGACTACCTAGTTTAGAATGTCCAATCTTGGGACACCACATCTATGGAAAATTCATCTAGTGGAGGTAAATACCAACTCAAGGAGGAAAATGACCTAGGGGCTAGGATTGCCACCTTGACCTGTAAAATCGAGGCCATGGAACTTAAGAAGGTCAATGAAGTTAAGGTTGTACCTCAAGAAGAGGTTTGTAGTATATGCGAGGTCTAGGAACATTCCACACAAGAGTGTCCTACAATTCCAGCTTTTATATAAGGTTTTGCATGACCAAGCTAATGTTATAAATAACTTTAGGAAGCCTTACCCATCCTCACATTCTAAGACATACAATCCAGGATAAAAAAAATCATCTTAATTTTAGTTAGAGGAATGATAATATTGCACAACAACCACCTCCTTAAGGGTCTTATAATTTTGTCCGATGCACTCTACCCCCAAAGAAGGCCATTGAAGATGCCACCCAATCAATACAACAATCCATGCAAAGTCAAATCACAATCAATAACCAGACTTCTCAAGCTTTAAATGAAATTAAAATCACTCTCACTAAATTGACCACTACACCATGCCATTAGAAAAAAGGTAAATTTTCAGCATAGCTACAAGCAAATCCATAAGGTCCATTTACTGTGAGTGAATCCACATCATCTGACACTCCCCACGAGTAGGTCAAGTCCATTATTATCTCCACAGTGGCAAAATAATTGATAAAACTATGCCAATGTATTTTGAGGAGAGTAGTGAGCTTGACAAGCCCAAGGAAATAACCAGTTCAGATGAGAATAGTGAGGTTGGCAAGCCCGAGACAAGTGAGGTTGTGAGATGTCCCATTCCTGTTCCTTTTCCCAAGTAGTTACACTCACCACCAAAGCCTAATCTCAAATTTTAAATTTTAGAGATTTTTAAGCAAGTCAAGATTAACATCCCTTTGTTAGGTGCAATCAAACAGATACATTATTATGCTAAATTTTTGAAATATTTGTGCACCATTTATCATAGGCTTAACGTGCAAAAGAAGACATTCTTAACAGTGCAAGTGAGTGATCTCATTCAATAGAACACTCCACCTAAATATAAGGATCTTAGCTACCTACTATTTCTTGTGTGATTGAAAAGTTTAAAATTGAACAATCTTTACTAGATTTGGTGGCTAGTGTTAATCTTTTACCCTACTTGGTATATGAACAATTGTGTCTTGGTGAGTTGAAACCAACTTCTATAACTATTCAACTTGCTAACCGGTTTGTAAAGGTATCGAGAGGAGATGTTCTAGTCCAAATAGAAAATTTTTACTTCCATGGTGACTTTATTATTTTGGACATGCACCTTGAGTTGAATGCTAGCACTTAGATTGCAGTCATATTAGGTCGTCCATTCCTTGCCACTTCAAATGTTTTGATAAATTGTAGGAATGGAGTTATAAAACTTTCTTTTGACAATATGATTTTGAAATTGGATATTTTCAGTGTTTGCATACAACCAAAGGATGAAGAGGACTTACATGAATTGAACTTGATTGAGTTGATTTTACATTATCAATTTAATTACTCATCTAGTCTAGAGCCACTTGAATCCTCCTTGCTTAATTTTTTGTCTTTAGAGTTTGGTGAAGAAAATTCTGAAATTCATGAAATAACTTTTATTTTTAATCCTTCACAGGTGAATGAAGTGAGAGAATGGAAGCAAAAGTTTGAAGAGCTTCCAGCATTAAATAATTTGCCCAAACTATCTAGCTTACAAGTGCCAAAGCTTGAGTTAAAGCCCCTAGCAATTGACTTCTGTATGCTTTTCTTGGCCAAGAGGACATCTTTTTGGTAATAATTTCTTCTCAACTTAGTTCATCCCAAGAAGGCAAGTTGCTTAAAATCCTTAAAAGCATAAGAGTGCTATTGGTTGGATTACTGTTAATATAAATGGAATTAGTTCCTTGATGTGCACACATAAAACATATTTGGAGAACAATGTCAAATCATCTTGGGAGATGCAAAGAAAACTCGACTCCAATATGAAAGAGGTGGTTAGAACAGAAGCGTTAAAAATATTGGATGTAGGGATCATCTACCATATAACTCATAGTAAATAGGTAAGTCCAACCCAAGTTGTCCCTAAGAAATTTGGAGTGACTATAGTATTTGACCATAATGAGTCAATGCCTAACTGGTAGGCATATGTGCATAGATTATAGAAAACTCAATGCCATGACAAGAAAATATCACTTTCCCTTGCCCTTTATGGATCAAATTTTAGAAAAAATAGTTGCACACTTGTTTTATTGTTTTTTAGATGGATATTTTGGATATAACCAGATAGAGATTACTTTTGAGGACCAAGAGAAAATCATATTCACTTGTCCCTTTGGCATATTTGCTTACCAAAAGATACCTTTTAAAATTTGCAATGCACCTGCCACTTTTCAAAGGTGCATGCTAAGTATTTTTAGCGATATGATTGAGCTTTTTCTTGAAACTTTTAAGGATTATTTCTCTATTTTTGGTGATTCCTTTGATGACTGTTGATCTAACTTGGAAAAAGTTTTGATTAGGTGTGAAGAGAAAAACCTTGTGCTCAACTAGGAGAAATGTCATTTCATAATTTAGAATGAAATTGTTCTTGGTCACATTGTCTCATAAAAAGGAATCCAAGTTGATAAAGCTAAAATTCAATTAATTTATAACTTGCTTATCCCAAGACCATTAAGGATGTTAGATCTTTCCTAGGTCACATTGGTTTCTATAGGAGGTTTATTAAAAACTTTAGTTCCATATCTCGGCCACTTTGAAACCTCCTAGGTGAAGACACTCATTTTGAATGGAATGGGTCATGCCACTGCTCCTATAATGCAACCACTAGATTGTGGTCTCCCTTTTGAAATCATGTGTGATACTAATAACTATGCTATGGGACAATTTTAGGGCCAAGGAAAGACAAAATGTCACATGTCATATACTATGTTTGTAGGACCTTGAATAATGCACATATTAATTACTCGACCATAGAGAAGGAACTATTTGCAATCATTTTTGCATTAGACAAGTTTAGGTCATACCTAGTGGGATCACCTATAGTCATCTTCATAGATCATGCATCTCTTAAGTAACTTTTTACCAAGAAAGATGATAAACTTAGGTTGTTTGCTGATATTGTAATTTTTGTTTCATATGTGAGATGCCAGCTCATTAGAATGCACATGACAAAAAGAAATTCTTGGTTGAGGTAAGAAGTTTCTTTTGGTAAGATCCCAGTCTTAAATATTTTCTCATGATGATCATTAGGAGATGTGTACCCAATAATGAGGTAAAAAGCATACTTTATTTATGTCATTTTGAAGCTTATGGAATCCATTTTCTTACTAGAAAAATTGTTGCAAAAATTTTGCAGTGTGAATCTTGTAAACTAACACTTTTCAAATATGTTCATATGATTTTGGCAAAGCATGTGAGCGTTGCTAAAAGCTAAGAGGGATAACCCATAGAAATATGATGCCCCTAAATCCCATTTTAATAATTAAGATATTCAACTATTGGAGTATCGATTTAATGGGTCAATTCCCTCAATCCTTTGAAAATTTATACATTTTAGTAGTTGTATATTATGTCTCTAAATGGGTTGAGGCTATACCGTACAAAAATAATGATCACAAAACTGTTTTAAAATTTTTGAATGAAAATAGTTTGTCAAGGTTTGAATACCTAGAGCCATAATTAGTGATGGGGGATTTCACTTTTATAAAAGGCCTTTTGAGAATTTGACGAAAAAGTATGATATTACTCATAAAGTAGCAACCCCTATCACTCACAGGCTAGTGGACAAGCGGAGCTTACTAATCAGGAGGTTAAATATATCTTAGAAAAATTAGTTAACCTTGATCCCAAAGATTGATCCTTAAGGTTAATCGATGCGCTTTAGACATATTGTACAACTTAAAATACCCGGCTGGGTATCTTTTCCTATAGGCTTGTTTATGGAAAATATTGTTACTTACCTGTGGAATTATATCACAAACATTATTGAGCCATTAAAATGTTTAATTTTAACTTAGACAGGCAAGCTCTATAAGAAAACTTCAATTGAATGAGCTAGAGGAAATCTGGAATGAAGCTTATGAGAACTCTTGGATTTGCAAAGAATGAATAAGGTATTTCATAATAAAAATATTTTGAAAAAATATTTTAAACCTTCACAAAAAGTTCTTTTGTATAATTCACAGTTACATTTGTTCCTGACTAAGCTTCAATCTAGATGGATGGACACTTTTATTTTCAAGGAAGTATTTTTTTATGGGGCCATAGAGATTGAGAACCCTTAAGAATGGGAATGTGTTTAAAGTGAATAGACAAACGATTAAATCCATTCTTGGAGGGTGGGGGTGATGGAAGTGGAAACCATTGAGTTGGTGAATCCACAATATGCTTAAAAAAATCAACACGTTGTATTGTATATTAGTTTTAGTGTTTTTTTTTTAAAATTTTTGGTTATTTTTGTTAGTTTTCTTGGAAAAGATGAGATGTAGCTTGAGGTATGGTTCTTTCCCTGACTTCTACATCTTTTATGTTAGATTTCTTGTGTGAGATACCATACATTGAGGACAATATCATGTTTAGGCTTGGGGGTAGGACATATTTCATCTTGCATGCATCAAAATTTTGTTTTAATTATGTTTCTAGGATTTTTTTTTTTTTTTTTAAAAGTTTNCATAGAAATATGATGCCCCTAAATCCCATTTTAATAATTAAGATATTCAACTATTGGAGTATCGATTTAATGGGTCAATTCCCTCAATCCTTTGAAAATTTATACATTTTAGTAGTTGTATATTATGTCTCTAAATGGGTTGAGGCTATACCGTACAAAAATAATGATCACAAAACTGTTTTAAAATTTTTGAATGAAAATAGTTTGTCAAGGTTTGAATACCTAGAGCCATAATTAGTGATGGGGGATTTCACTTTTATAAAAGGCCTTTTGAGAATTTGACGAAAAAGTATGATATTACTCATAAAGTAGCAACCCCTATCACTCACAGGCTAGTGGACAAGCGGAGCTTACTAATCAGGAGGTTAAATATATCTTAGAAAAATTAGTTAACCTTGATCCCAAAGATTGATCCTTAAGGTTAATCGATGCGCTTTAGACATATTGTACAACTTAAAATACCCGGCTGGGTATCTTTTCCTATAGGCTTGTTTATGGAAAATATTGTTACTTACCTGTGGAATTATATCACAAACATTATTGAGCCATTAAAATGTTTAATTTTAACTTAGACAGGCAAGCTCTATAAGAAAACTTCAATTGAATGAGCTAGAGGAAATCTGGAATGAAGCTTATGAGAACTCTTGGATTTGCAAAGAATGAATAAGGTATTTCATAATAAAAATATTTTGAAAAAATATTTTAAACCTTCACAAAAAGTTCTTTTGTATAATTCACAGTTACATTTGTTCCTGACTAAGCTTCAATCTAGATGGATGGACACTTTTATTTTCAAGGAAGTATTTTTTTATGGGGCCATAGAGATTGAGAACCCTTAAGAATGGGAATGTGTTTAAAGTGAATAGACAAACGATTAAATCCATTCTTGGAGGGTGGGGGTGATGGAAGTGGAAACCATTGAGTTGGTGAATCCACAATATGCTTAAAAAAATCAACACGTTGTATTGTATATTAGTTTTAGTGTTTTTTTTTTAAAATTTTTGGTTATTTTTGTTAGTTTTCTTGGAAAAGATGAGATGTAGCTTGAGGTATGGTTCTTTCCCTGACTTCTACATCTTTTATGTTAGATTTCTTGTGTGAGATACCATACATTGAGGACAATATCATGTTTAGGCTTGGGGGTAGGACATATTTCATCTTGCATGCATCAAAATTTTGTTTTAATTATGTTTCTAGGATTTTTTTTTTTTTTTTTAAAAGTTTTGGAGTTGGTTCAAACATTTGTTCAAAGAGTATAGAACAATTTTTTATGTTTTGGGTCATAATTCAAGAGTTTGGGGACTTGGTCAAATTTTTAGAGCAAAAACATGAGTTTTTCTAGAAAGCTAGGCATATCCAGATGCCCATTTTCATGTTTAGATGCAAGTTTTTAAAGAATTCTAGTAGCTTTAGCACGTCTAGACGCTCATATTCCCATTTGGACGCAATTTTCCTAGGAATTCTAACTCCTTTTTTATTTTTATTTTTTTTGTGGATGGGGAAGGGGGAGAGTGATTTAAACCCTTGATCTCAAGAAAACAAATCCTTCACATGTCAAGGAATACCATTGGAAAACTCTTCTAACTCCTAACTTCGATTTTCCTCCTACACTACCCATCACTCTTTTGTTTAGATCTCGCTTAAATGTTGGGTGTTGGATTTTTTTTCTCTTCTCACTATACCAATAAATTTGTGAATTTTCTCCTCCACCCACCCCTCATTGCACTACCAAAAGCTACCACATCCAAGAGGGCTAGAAAATCCACTAAGGAGCCACCACCACCACATGTGTCGCCACTGAAGTAGAACAGGCAAATGGGTATCATTTGGTGTTTGATCCTAATCACTTTCTAAATGCAGATCAAATGCACATGTTTGAATGTTTCTTTGCTAAAAAACCTCTAGCTATTGAAAGATAAATTGATTTGGATAGTTTTTTAAATTTTAGTGTGAGAACCATAATTTATGCTAGGAAAATGGGACAAGTTTATGAGGAGTTTTCATAGGGCTATGAATTTTCTTGTGAGAGAATTTTATTCTAATGACCTTAATATTGATGATAGGATTCATACTTACGTAAGGGGGAAACACGTTGTTGAAGATGCCAGTTTGATTGCTCGGTTGAAAATTTAATTGAGAGTAGGGTTGCCTGACACCAATTTCCTATAGTGTTGGATTTGAAAGCAGTGGTAAGGGAATTAATTGGCGATCTTGAATTTGTGAGGGTTGGTAATGATAGATACTTGACTCAGGGACAGTTGACATACAAGTACAAGATACTAAATTTGATTTTAGCATCCATTGTGATGCCCTTATGTAGGAATAATCATGTGTACCCTGATAGAGATAAACTGCTATTTGTTATTGGACTAGACTCTCCATTATGGTACGAGTTGTAAATCAAAAATTTTTTAGAACTCGGATAACGAACGAACCTTACTGTTGGATCTGTCACGCGAAATCTAGCTACTCAATCAATTTTCGTCAAATTTTGAGACATTCGAATTTTTCAAGTTTTACGAGGCGATCAAGTGCTGCGTGACTATAATAAATGCGATCAGATTCTTTTACGAAACTTGAGAAATAATTTAAATTTTGTTTAATAAAAATACACCAAACTTAATATGAGACGAAATTTAATTGATTCGAGATAAAATTGGATCAGAAAAATCGAGACGTGTAGCGCAACAAGAGCCAAGTATTTGAGGAGTATAAAAGGGGAAGAAAATTTGATTTTCTTCCCCATTTCTTCAGCCCTTTTCCAAAAATAGAGAGAGAGAGAGAGAAGAGAAGAAAAACTCAAAGTTCTCTACCTTTCTACATCTGATCTACAATGATCCGATTGTTGGACTGCTTCGGGCCAAGAACTAAAGTAGTTTGATGCAACAAGAGCTAAAAAACCATACCAACGATCGGGGTTTTATTCAAGATCTTAAAGGCAGGAGTTTTGGGATAAAGCTTTGACAACTTAATTTGGGTTCTTTAGAGCTTCTTCTATGCGAATATACGCTACAAGAGATAGGGTTCCTTTCCTAACTAGGTTTATTTTCTACCTAGCGTTGTATATGAAATGAGTACGATGATTAGAGATGAATTTTGTTATTTAGCATGCACCTAGTGTAGGTAGAATATGGAAAATGGGTATGAGAGTAGGTCTAAACCAATTCTTGTATGATTTAGGTTTGATGAAATTGCTTGGTTTGAAATTTCATGAAAGATGTGTTGTTTGAGAATGCTATGTGTTTACATTTGTACCTTGTAGGTGTTTGATAAAATGTCTATGGATGATTATGATTAAGTGTGTTATTTGAATTGAAAGTCCTATAACATGCTTAGTGATGTATGAAATGTTAATATATGCTTTATGATTTAATTGACATTTGAGAAATTAAAAATGTTTAAGGGAAATGAATATGTTCATTATATGCCTTGGGATATGAGGAACATGTGATAGAAATTGCAATTGTAAAATTTGATTACATAATGACATGAAATGTAATTGTACATTGCATTTGCACATGCACGAGTAGCATCGTATTGTGAACATTTGATAAGAGTGTGGGTGTGTATGCAAGTTTTTGATCAAATATCATCCTTGGTGGGTTGATACGTGAGCTCGAAAAAGTTGGACTTAGGGTCGACTGAGTCGCATGAGTTTGTATGGAAAATATGTGTTGCGATTAGCAAGAAGGGCTAGATTTTTCCTTAGGTGCAAGACTCGATAATTTCTGATACACACTCCTGTTGGTATTGAGTCCATAAAGTGTGTCAGTGTACATGAAACCACTGGTGAAAGTCCATAGATGATGTGTCGGTTAGGTACCCGTTGGTGAAAGTCCATAAATACCCATCCTAAGAAAGACATAAGATTTTATAAAATGGTTATTGGATGTCTAACATTAATGGCGGGGGGCTTAGAATGCCCAGATGCATACGCATGACATGACATGACATGTGTTATTGAGCATGACTCGCCCTTTATGGGAACATATTTTAGGTGTTGGACAAGTTTCAGCGGATGACCCTCACTTGGCCCTGTGTTGAAGAAAGAGTCGAATTTTGGCTTTTAGAAACACATGTAATTTCAAGTATATTTTATTTTGGCCTTGTAAAAATCATGTACAAACTTGAATTTTAACTAGGGCCTGTAATTGGACACTCTTGGACATTGTTATTTTGTAAAACAAATAAATAGAATGGGTGTTGTAGGAGTTTTTGGGTTAAAACTTGGATTTTGGAAAGTTTGAAAAAAATCTGGGCTATAAGTACCGGTACCTCACAGGTACCTGGCATCCGGAGAGCTCAGGTACCGGTACCCCGATGGACAGTGGGCCCAAGTACCAATACCAATGCTTACAGGTACTAGTACCTGACAAATAGAAGGCTCAGGTTTCGATACCACTTATTTGAGGTACCAGCATCTCTTCCAAAACTTGAAAATTTGAAATGTAACATTATCGAGCCTTCACGCTTTGAGTGCTTTTCTTTGGATGATGTAATTGGTAATATTAAGTCCTAAACTTTGGGGTTTGGACCTTGGAATGGTCCTATAAATAATATATAAATAGGTTATGTATTGGATAGTGCTCCCGTGCAAAAGGGACTCTGCCCGGATTTTTGTTTTGTTGTGACACCAATGAATGGCATGTAACAATGTGGTATCGAGTTATATAATATTCACGGATATTCTTTGGGTTGATGGATGATCAACGGGTTAAGAAAGAACCCTCGAATTTTGGGGCCTCATAGACTTGCCTAGCTATATACTTACAAAGATGTCGTAGGGAGTTATGGATCCCAAGAAGCCATCTCTGGCATTTTCTTATGTAGTCACAATTATTTGCTTCAATTTGGGGGTGATAAGAGAGGCTGATTTGGAGTTGGCACCCAAGGCCACCATTCTAAACATGGGGCCTTTGCAGAAGAGTAGGAATGTCACTATGAATAGTGCAGTTAGGGCTGAGGCATCGGAGATTCCTCTTGAGGAGCAGGTGGATCAGTTCTTGAATTTTGGGGAATATAAGGATGCACCGATTGATGAGGAGACTGATACCCGCACTGACAGACGGTTTCTCTTCAAGTTGTTGTGGAAGCGGAGAACCATTATGAGTAGGTAAAGGGCTATGGCAGACATGCAGAAAAAGATGTGAGAACAACAGAGGTGATGAGGGCTAAGATGAATCTGCACGAGATTGTTCTACATCGCCTTGACCCTAGTCCCTGTGATCGTCCCAACCCTTCTTCCTAGTTGCTTCTAAGTTCCCAGTTGTTTATTGGTGCCAATTTTGGTGATCCCGTCGTTGTCATGTTGTTTTCCAGTTGCTATGGTCTATGGAATAAATGGTCTATTGATCAAAGCCTTTAGTTAGTTGGTAGCTACTTGAGTTAAGGCTTGATCAGATCGTAGTCGAGTTAGTGTTAGTTTTTTTTTTAGTGTAATAAATTTTGATTTGTTAGTTAATGCATCTTTTTTTTTGTTAATTGACTGTTTTTGTAAGAGGCAAAAAATCGAGAATACCTCCTACTGGAATTGAAAAATTGATATGCTTTTGAACTTGACCTCCCCGTCTTCCTTTACGTACAAAATGAACAAACTACCCAAAATTGAAGTGCTTTAATCGAAGGCACTCCGATACTTAAGTCAGTAAATGTATTCAAACGAATGGAAGAAGACAAGGACGGTGCAGTGTACCTTTCTTCTTGGCTCCTTTTATTTTTTGTAGTTGGACATCCCCTTAGAGTTTCCGTAATTCTTGATTCAAGGTGATACACCTTTCTCTAATTCAGTGGTTCAGTTTGGAAAGTTGCTGATATTTCTCCATTATTTTCTCATGATATTTTCAAATTCTCTGATTCGCTTATCTTGATTGCCTAAGTTATAGGCGAATCTCTATCCTTCTGTTTATTATTTAAAACAGCTCGACCATATCGAATACCGCGCATAGTTGATATTTATCGAATAGAGTAAGGGACTTGGTTTGGCACAAACCGATCTCTTCAATTGTCTTGCCGAACACTTTAATAGACTCGGCTTGGTACAAGCCGAGCTCTTTCAGTGCTTAGCTAAACAGACTGATGAGTTCGGTCATAAAGAGAGCCAATTTTCTTCTGCCATTGCTGAACCTCTAATTAGCTCGGCTTGGTTAAAAAGCTCTGATAAAGGATTCTTGATCGCGTGTCTTGTCTTGTCAATATCACGTGAGCACATTTAACGCCATGTCACGTGTAATCATGAGGTTTAACCCTTTCAGTTTTGGTTATTAAATGCTTGAATCATGCTTTCACTCATAAATTATCATTGGGATTTGGGAATGATTAGCTTAGCTATGATTTGCAGCTGTTTAAGCATAACATATAACTCTACTGTATATTTTTGTATCTAGCATTATGCTCTTATGAGAAACTCACAATTTGTGCACTTATAAGCTTGGAGTATTTGGAGTGAAGAAAAGAATCATTCCAGAATATTTGGTGCATCCGAATGTGGTTTAGGATCATTCGGACGTGAGAAAACTACTAGAATTTGGATTCAGAAGAAAGAAAAAGGTGAGAACTAGAGAGTTTAGTGTGCATTACAAAACACTAAAGTTTTGAAATCAAGAACAAGAGAAAAATCCATTTCTCTTGGAAATTAGGGTTTTATAACAATAAAAGAGTTTTCATGGTTATCTAACCCTAACTTTGTTTAAAACATGATAATCATTGAAAAAAAAAATAATAAAGAATGATTTCATAGCATATATATATATATATATAAATGAGAGTGAAAAGATACATATACATATAAGCCCTAGCCTCACTGGTCAAGAATGGAATGAATCCCTACCTTGCTTCCTTAATTTTTAAGTGAAAAAGATGAAGATTTGATCTTTTTCCAACTTGAATCAACTCTTAATCTCTTGTTTTTCTCTTCCTTTCTTCCTCTCTAAGCCTCTCTAGGATTAAAATGTTGAAATGGGGCTAAAGAGAGTGTCCTTAAGTATTTATAGGGGAAGAAATGACCTCCTGTGTGCGATTCTGAAACTCAGAATTCGTAAGTCACGTTCAAACGTCACTTTGGCGTTTGAACGTCAATAGTGCAAACTACTTGAAGTTCGAACGTTAGTTGCTCCCAGTACTTTTGTATTTCTAATAGAGCTCTGCAAACATCAAAGTACTGGGACTTAACTGTCGTTCGAACATCCATTCACGTTCGAACGTCCTCCCAGTTTCTGCTGAAACTTAGAGTGAAGTGTTGACCCATTTAGAGGTCGATGTGGAAAATTTTCATGAAACACACGTTTGTAGCCCTAGAAGTCTAATATCGACTGTCAAAATTTTAGATCACATGGACATCAAAATAAAAAGTTATGATCAAAATACTAGGCAGTATCCAAAATCTTTTTTACCCAAATTTTGTCTAAAATGTGTTTTTACTCCGGAATACTTCCAAACGTCTACAACACACCCTATTACCTCAACTAATATTTTATCTCTACCCTTAAAATTCACCTAGTTCTTGCATACATCATTACAGATATTAATATTTCAAAACATAATTACGTTGCTATCTAAAGAATAGAATGTGAGGGTTTACAATCCACCCCCTTAAAGAAAGTTTCGTCCTCGAAACTTACCTTAAGTAGAGAACAAATGAGAGAACTTCTCTAGCATCTCCAACTTTGGTTCCCAAGTAGCTTCCTCCACCCTGTGATGTTACCACAAGACTTTCATCAGTTGGATTACTTTATTGCGAAGCACCTTATCCTTAGTATCAAAAATCTTCACCGGTTGTTCTTCATATGTTGCTCCATCTTGAACTTCAATATCCTCCAAATCCACGACATGCATTGTATTCGATTGACACTTTCTTAACATTGAAACATGGAACATGTCATGCTCCCTTGACAACTGGGCTGGTAACCGAAGTTGATATGCCACTTTGTCCACCGCTTTGATCACTTCAAATGGTCTGATGTACCTTCGAGCTATTTTTTCCTTCTTTCCAAATCTAAACACTCCCTTCTTGAGTGACACCTTGAGGAACACATAGTCTCTCTCTTGGAATTCCAATGGTCTTCATCTTCTATCCACATAGCTTTTCTGTCTACTTTGTGCCGTGCGTAATCTTTCTCGGATGAGTTGAATTTTCTCTGTAGTCTTTGGAATAATTTCTGGCCCAAACAAACTACTCTCTCTAGCTTCTAACCAACAAGTTGGGGACCTACATGGTCTTCCATACAATGCCTCATAAGAAGTCATGCCGATGCTAGATTGAAAACTATTATTATATGCAAATTTCACAAAACGGCAAATAATCACTCCAGCTTCCCTTGAAGTCCAACACACAAGCACGTAACATGTCCTCCAAAATCTGTATCACCCTCTCGGATTGGCCATTCGTTTGAGGATGAAAGGCGAGGCTAAAATGTAACTCTATCCCCATAGCTCGTTGTAGACTTTGTCAGAACTGTACCACAAACCGAGAATCACGATCCGACACGTTAGAGAGTGGAACTTCATGTAATCTCACAATCTCACGGATATAAAGCTTGCTCAAGATCTCTAAGGAGTCAGTAGTCTTCATACTCAAGAAATGAACGGACTTGGTGAGTCTATCAACAATGACCCATACGACATTATGCCCTCGTGAAGTCCGTGAAAAATCAGACATGAAATTCATGGTGATGTGATCCCACTTTCACTCTGGGATAGGCAAGGATTGTCATAATCCTCTGAGTTTTTGATGCTCAATCTTCACCTGCTGACACACCGTGCACTTTGAAACGTATTTAGCCACTTCTTGTTTCATCCCTTTCTACTAATATTGACGCTTCATGTCCCTATACATCTTGGTACTACCCAGATATATGGAGAATTTTGAATGATGACACTCACCCAACATTTCTTCCCTTACTTGGTCATTATTTGGTACACATAGTCTTCCACGAAACTGTAACTCATCATCCTGTATCGACCAATTCTCAACAATCTCGTTCCTCTCCAATCTACCCTGGATTGCTCCCAACTCGGTGTCTACTCGTTGCAACTCCACAATCCTTTGTCAAAGAATTGATTGAGCTACAAGATTAAATAAGTATGATCGATCCCTCTGTCTATCCACCCATAGATTAAATTCCTCCAAGGCATCAATCATTTTCCTCCTATTAATAGCAAGAACATTAATTTCACCCTGAAACTTTCTGCTCAGTGCATCTGCTAATACATTCACCTTCCCCGGATGGTAGTTGAGTGTGAAATTGTAGTCTTCTAGATATTTAATCCACCTTAATTGACAAAGATTCAAGTCTTTCTATATGAAGATATACTTAAGGCTCTTATAATCTGAAAATACTTGAAAATTTTCTCCATAAAGGTAACACCTCCACAATTTAAGAGCAAAAACCACAGCGGTAAGCTCCAAGTCATGAGTGGGATAGTTCTGCTCATGAATCTTGAGTTGTCTCAAGCCATAAGCAATTACCTTACCTCCTTGCATTAACACACATCCCAAGCCTCGTAACTGTGAAGACCCTGCCCCATTACCGGGACCCTGTCTTCCAAGGGTTAACCTCCCATTACCGGGATATCACCACCCTCCACCAAAGGATTTCGGCTAACCTGTGGGTCAAACCCCCACAGTAGCCTTTACCTCCGTCCCACATCGGGGAAGGAGTCGTCTCCCCACCCCCATATAAGCCGAAGCACAATATGAGAGCAGTACCCAAGTAGCACACTGTGGTACTTGGGTACTGCTCTCATATTGTGCTTCGGCTTATATGGGGGTGGGGAGACGACTCCTTCCCCGATGTGGGACGGAGGTAAAGGCTACTGTGGGGGTTTGACCCACAGGTTAGCCGAAATCCTTTGGTGGAGGGTGGTGATATCCCGGTAATGGGAGGTTAACCCTTGGAAGACAGGGTCCCGGTAATGGGGCAGGGTCTTCACAGTAACGAAGCATCTTTGTAAACATTGTATCATTTCCCACTGCTCGAAATAATGAGGACATGAGCTATTGTTAACCTTTCCTTCAAGGTGCGAAAAGCTAGTTCACACGCTTGAGTCCACAAGAATCTTTCCCCCTTCTTTGTAAGGCAGGTCATGGGCATCGCTAATTTTGAGAACCCTTCCACAAACCTCCGGTAATAGCCTGCTAATCCCAGGAAACTACGTATTTTGGTCACATTCCTCGGTGAAATAAATCATCAATTCGTGGCAATGGGAATTTATTCTTCATTGTAAACCAATTCAACCTTCGGTAGTCCGTGCATAACCGAAGTGTTTCGTCATGCTTCTTCACAAAGAGGACCGGGGCTCCCCAAGGTGAAGTGCTTAAATGGATAAATTCAATCACCAATAGTTGGTTTAACTGCTTCCTTAGCTCCTTCAACTCCAAATGTGCCATCCGATAGGGAGCAATGGATATGGGTTCGATTCCCGGATAGAGATCAATAGTAAACTCAATCTCTCTCTATGGCGGTAACCCTGGTAGTTCATTTGAAAAGACATCTGAAAACTCCGACACTATCAAAACCATGCCAGATGGGGATTTATCCCGATCATCTCCCATTAAGCTAGCCAAGAAACTCAAGTTGCTTCCCGCCTTAGCTTTCAGGAATTTACTACCCGTAGTTGAAAATTGATGAAAAAAATTTCGATCATTCAAGAAACTGAAAACTACTCCTCCCGGTAAGTGAAATGAAATTCGTTTGCAAAAATAATCCATTACCGCATGGAAAATAGACAACAAGTTTATCCCAAATATGATGTCATACCCCTTCATGTCTAATACAACAAAATCTACAATTAACTCTTACTCCCCAATTCGAAGCACACATTATTCTAGTATCCAACCGTTCCCCTGTAGGCATGTCAACACTTAGGGTATATTCTAGCTTCTCAAATTTTAATCCCAAATTAAGAGCATATGTTGTGCGTATGAATGAATGAGTAGTACCAGGATCAAATAAAATTTGGGCCCAAAAATTATAGAGAAGAACAATACCTTCCACAACTACATTGGAAATATCTTCCTCAGGTTGAGTCAAAACAAACACTCTCCTTTGATTGGCACCACCGGGTGCTATAGCTCCTAATGGTCTCTGATGTAGGGGTTTCGGTAGTGGTGGCTTGTTTGCATTTATTTGTCCAGTGGTTTGATTGGTCCTTGGTAGAGGCGATGGGCAGTTATTTTTGAAGTGCCTGACACCTCCACATGAGAAGCATTGACAAGGGTTAGTGCATGTTCGATTATGAGTAACCCCTTCTCCTTGAACTGTCTGAAGTCTCTGTCCAGCCACTAGGTCTAGGCGATGGTAAGGTGTCGCTCTCTGTACTCCACTGCTGTTAGCACCCGCCCGGATCAGACCTCCACTAACTAAGTTTTGTCGTTGCTAGTTGCCCTCCATGTCTTTCTCCACCAGTGTAGCTCTATCAACTAGATCCTCATAGTCTCGGATCTTGTGTGCCACAAGTTTCTTATGGATGGCAGGCCTCAAGACCTGCTCAAAGCATTTTACCCTCCTAGCCTTGATTGATATGAACTTTGTGGCTTAGCGGGATAGTTCATCAAACTTCCTCTCATAATCCGCCACCGTCAAGCTACCCTGTCGTAGAGTGAGAAAATCGGCACTCATCTTGTCTCAGACTGATTCAGGAAAGAACTTGTCTTAAAAGATCTGATCAAACTCCTCCCAAGTAAAAGCATCTGTATTCCTCATTCTCTTCACCGAGTCCCATCAATGATCTGCCTCTCCCTCTAGCAGATATGTCGCTAGGCCGACTCGTAAATCCTCAGCTACTCCTATGCCATCACACATTTTCTTTATCTGGCGGATCCATTTATCTGCATCCAAGGGGTTAGAGCTTCCTTGGAAAGTAGGTGGGTGTTGCCGTAAAAACTCTCGAAGAACTACCATTCTTCAATTTTCATTCTCGTTGCCTGGTACCTGAGCTAGTGGATGAACCCCACCGTTATGGATGTTGTTTCCATTCTGGTGTTGTAATAGAGTGGTTAGCTCCCGTAGGCATTGATATATGTCGTTCATGGCATCGAGAGGTGGTGGTGGTGGTGGGTTTGCTTGACCTCCACGCCCACGTCTACACCCACTCTCACCTCTACGTTCACCGTCCATCCTGCACATCAATTTACAATTTAGTTTCCTTGATGTACAAGACATCCTAACTATTACTTTAATCTAAAACATAAGACTTGTCTAAGATTTGCGTCAACAATTCTATTCAACCTAGTCCTACATCTCTAGTGGTAATCCATATCCTACAGCTCCCATGTAAGACCTAATTCTTAAGCTCTGATACCAAACCTTGTAACGCCCCAAAATCTACATTGGACGATATTACAATCTAAAAATTATTCACATCACGAGAACAACTAATAAGATCCATAAATAGAGATAATTTCAATCTCATACATAATATCTACAACATCATTCCAAAAGAATATGTCACATCATGGTCATTACATCCAAAAGAATATGTTAAACTATGACAATTATATCTAACAAAATCAAATTTGAACTTTACGGTGGAATAATAATAGGTTAGATTTTACATAGTCTCAAAAGGAATGTTCCTAGTCTATCACGTAGGAGAGTATAGCTCTAAGCATCCACCTTAGGATCCACGTGCCCATCTAAAGGTTTGAAATCAAGAACAATGAAAAAATCAAGAGAAAAATCTATTTCTCTTGAAAACTAGGGTTTTATGACAATAAAAGAGTTTTCATGGTTATCTAACCCTAGCTTTGTTTAAAACATGGTAATCTTTAAAAAAAAATAATAAAAGATGGTTTTATAGCATATATATATAAATAAGAGTGAAAACATACATATACATATAAGCCCTAGCCTCAATGGTCAAGAATGGAAGGAACCCCTACCTTGCTTCCTTAATTTTTGAGTAAAGAAGATGAAGATTTGATCTTTCCCCAACTTGAATCAACTCTTAATCTCTTGTTTTTCTCTTTCTTTCTTCCTCTCTAAGCCTCTCCAGGGTTAAAATGTTGAAAAAGGGCTAAAGAGAGTGTCCTTAAGTATTTATAGGGGAAGAAATGACCTCCTGTGCGCGATTCCAAAACTCAGAATCTGTAAGTCACGTTCAAACGTCACTTTGGCGTTTGAATGTCAATAGTGTAAATTATTGATTCACGTTAGAATGTTACTTGGCGTTCGAACGTTAGTTGCTCCCAGTATTTTTACATTTTCATCAGAGCTCTGCAAACATCAAAATACTGGGACTTATTGTCGTTCGAACGTCTATTCACATTCAAACGTCCTCCCAGTTTCTTTTGAAACTTACAGTGAAGTTTTGACTAATGTAGAGGTCAATTTGGAAAATTTTCATGAAATACGCTTTTGTAGCCCTAGAAGTCTAATATCTACTGTAAAAATTGTAGATCAAATTGACATCAGAATAAAAAGTTATGATCTAAACAATAAGCAGTATCCAAAATCTTTTTTACTCAAATTTTATCTAAAATGTGTTTTCATTCTAGAATACTTCCAAACTTCTACAAAACACCATATTACCTCAACTAACATTTTATCTTTACTCTTACAATCTGCCTAGTTCATGCATACATCATTACATATATTAGTATTTTAAAACTTAATTATGTTGCTATATAAAGAATAGAATGTGGGGGTTTACATATATTAACTTTCCGTGTATTTAAAGTAGGGTATTTGGTATGTATTTGGATGCTGCACATATATATGTATGATGTTTAGTATGAGTTTTGATATAATGCATGAAGGATTCACCTTTATATTTATGCAGTTATGTGAATTAAGTTAAAATTATTATATGAAAGATAAATGAGTGGAATTGTTGTATATGGGTTGAATTTTGGTTAATAAAGATTATAGTTTGGTGGATAATTAGGAATATGGTGAATTGTTCATGAATTTTCATGAATTTCATGGGTATGAGTAATTATAAGAAAGTAGACAATGTTATGATTTTATGGGAAATTAAGTAGATTCAAGTATGTTTTAGGTTACTATAATTTTATGAGAAAAGTTTACCTTGGATGTAATGAATTCAAATAGGTAATTTCACTCGCTATGAATAGATTATTTTCAAGTAACTCGAATTGATCATAACTATTAGTTTAATCAATTTGAGTAATTAATATTAGTAGGTGTGGATGAGTTATTGAATGTGATATGATTATATAACGAAACTTGATTCTAGTAAACTAATTCGAGTAAGTGGTACTATTTATTAACACTCGAATGAGATTGCGAATAATGGGTGCTAGGTCCGGGGACAAGCATTGTAAAGAATGCTGTTCAAAAAGCTCCGACAGAGGATTCATCCACAAAATAAATTTTTCGCAAGATAAGTATGTACGCTAATCTTTGTTTTGTCAACGTATAAATGTTTGATTGGTTGTGTGACTAGCTATTTTATGAGTTTTATTGTGAACAAATGACTTAAGTGTCATAGTGTTACAATGAGAACAAAATGTCTTTGTGACGGATACAATATTATGGTTTTAGTTGTTTGTGTGATTGATAGAAAGAGAAGCTATATGGTCGAGACGTTTAAGCGTCAGATGTCTAAGTGACATATTTTATTTCCACAGTCTAAGTGATGTATTTTATTTGCACAGTCAAGATGTTTAAGGGAGGAAAAGTTAATTGTTAAAATGGGTTGTCTTTGTGACTAAAAGTAACCCAAGTATTCAAGTTTGTTTTCGTAACTGAGATAAGTTAAAGCTGATTTCGTCTAGGTGACAAGAGTTGAATTTATTGATGTGCTGTGAGCTGTTCAAAAAATTAATAAAGGGATAAATGTTGTTGAATGTTTGAGTGACGATCATATACTGATGTGATGATTGAATTGTGTTGTGTTTTGTTGCTTGGGTGGCGGAACAGTTATCTTTGTGTGAAATGGTAGAGCAATAGAGTAGAATATCGAGAATAAGTTACGCAATCGCGAATATTAAAATTCCACTAATGAGCAAGGACGTTATATTATTTTCTTTGCTTTTTTTTTTTTCTAAAATTTTGAATGAGAACTCATTGAAAAATTTTCTTGAAATCTTTTTAGGGTAAATTGTACACAAACCTGCCGTCCACTGTCAAAACTAGGAGTCCAATTAGGAGTTGTCGGGAAGGGCTCGGGTTAGTTTCTTATTTTTTTAAAGAAAAACCTTTTGGGCTATACATGATGTAAATATTTTGTTCTTTCACTTTTGGCGTGTAAGCAACACTTGTGAAAATTTTTGGGTTATGTATATACTATATGGTAGTGGGTCGGCCGATGTGCTGCGCGCATAAGACTTTTATTTTAAAAAAAATGATCCTAAAATATATATTTTTAAGATGGATTTTCTTTTAATACAAAGTTTTTAATGAAGAACAAGATTGCCTAATTTTTTTTTAAGTTTTGTTTTATAATAGTGTAGTGGGATTGGGGTGTTACATGATTTTTTTCAATAAAGCCTAGTATGTATTTTTGATCCAATGGTTTTTAACGCATGATTTTTCTTATTAATCGATTCTCCTTTTTTAGTAAAGTATTTGCTCTGTAAAATCTATTAATTTGTTGTACCACGTACATCAAATGATTTAGATTTAATACGATTCAAATAACTTGTTTTATATGTCTGAATCAATTAATTAAGATTTTCATAAACATAATTGATTTATTGTTTGGCATAAAAAGAGGTTTTAATTGTTAAAAAACTTGATTTATCGTTTACTTCGGGCACAGTGAATATTAGTGATCTACGATTAATTACTAATTTTTATACAATCAATTTATCAATTATATCTATGGGATTTATTTTCAATATCATTACCACTCAATCTTCTGATTAAGGTTACTCCTCAGCTGATCCTTAATTGAGTTTAAAAATTAGATCAAAAAAAATATTGTGTAGATTTAAAAGAGGATCCCTGATACTTTAGTATTTATCAACTGTTATTTTCATCCACAAATTTACTACTATTATTTTAAACAATCAATTTTCCAAATACTTTCAAAGCAATTTTCCTTTTTTTTTTTTATTGTGTTTCAAGTTTTCTCCAATTCTTTGTGATATGACCTTGGATTCCAGAGAATATATTACTTTGCTCAACTTGTACTTGGGTATTTTATTATTAAAATTGTAGCAACCTCCTCCCTACAACATGAGCAAATTGCCAAAGACTGGGGGTTGACCGACTGGAGATACTCATATGCTTAAGTTAGTAACAATTCTGAGAATAAATAAACAATTTACAGGAAAAGAAGTGTGTATCTTAGAATTAAGTTTTTTTTTATATTTATAATAAACCCTCTTCTAGGGTTTCAACATTGGATGAACAAGGTGTTACACATTTTTTTAACCAAATCTTTGATAATTTGTATTGGAGCATCTTTAGGCTTCCTTTCTAATTTTCTTTTTATTTAGATTATGTTTATAATGTTCACTTATAATTAAGGCAACTTTCCTTGATGGCTCTACACTGCCCGTAACTACTCGGGATAGCCTAGCTACCCCCTGATTAGGTTTTATTGTTCGGTTCGGCTGTTGCTCGGTTATCTTATTAACCGAACCACTTCACCGGCTAGACCACGAATCTGTTCGATTAGGTGTGATACAATTCGGTTGTCTGAACCATTAAACAAAGGCACTCTGCCTATTTATACTTCTCCTTCGTTGTGTGATGACTGACGCGTGTTTTTTTTTTTGTCACATGTCAATAATATCAATATGTTTATTAAATCATTTAATCATGTGTAGTCGTTCTGTATACTTCTCAAAAATTTTTATTATTTTTTTGCCAGGGGCAAAATTTTAAAATTTTTGAATTTCTTAAAAATTTAAATACACCCCAAATTTTTTTTTTTTTTTCAATAGGAGCAACATCTCTATTGTTCCCTCCCTCTTTTTGGAAAATATATTAGGTATAACCGTTATACTTTGTCAACAATATCACATGGTGTAACTATTCACTAATATATAAATAAGTCAATAAGTGAGTCCCACAAAAATCATAACCACTTAGTCATGTAATACATAATCTCATCCATGATAAAAAAATATACCTCATTTTATATATTTTATAATTTTTTTATTATATAGTTACACCCAATATTTACTCTTCTTTCTGCCCCTTTATATATAACCGTTGTGTATATATATGTATATATGTGAGAGAGAGAGAGAGAGAGAGAGAGAGAGAGAGAGAGAGTAGTGGCGGAGCCACTCATAGGCCAGGGTGGGCCGGTGCTCCCCCTTACACTAGCGTTGCCCACTGCACATACTCATATGATATTGTCACTTAAAGCCCTTTTTTAATTTTTCAATCTTTCCTTTGACCCTTGTATTATTACATCTTATATTCTTATGTTTTAACATGTCAAAAAACTATGAGTGATGTGTCAAATTTAAGTGGTCATTTGGATTAGTGTTGCTTGTTAAATTTGGGGATTATTTTAGATTATGTATATTATCAAAAATATGGTTTTAATATTTTTGCAACATGATATGACATCAAGCATTATTTAAATAGGTGATTGAGTTGAATGCACTATGACATGAATATTGTGTCCTATTTTTTTTTTGGTTCCATGTCTTAGTAAGGTTAAATAATGTTAGATATATTTTCTTCCAGTATTTTAGTTTTGATTATTAACATATTTCTTATGTTTGTGTTTAATTGTACTGGAGGTTCCTAAAATATGAGATTTGTCTCATTTTAGTGCTCAATGTTTAAATTGTATCATTCTGGTCACTAAAGTATTGAATATGTTTCTATATGGTTCTTCAAGCCGATAACGTCAAAATTGCTAACGATTTTTTATTATAAATTTATCACGTAATACCTAAATATGAACAAAAAATAATTTTGATAGCTCTTAACAAAATTTGGGTGGCTCTTGATAAAAAAATGTGTAATATGAGTAGCTTTTAACCAAAATATGGATATCTCGTGATTAAAACTATATAATTTGGGTCGCTATTTAACTAAACTTTGAATAGAAATTTGGTCAAAAATTATCCAAATTATTTTTTTGTCCATATTTAAGTATCACGTGATAAGTTTATGATAAATAATCATTAGCAATCTGGACGTCATCTGCTTGAAGGACTATATAGAAATATATTCAATATTTCAGGAATTAAAATAATACAATTGAAATATTATGGACTAAAATTAAACAAACTCTATACTTTAGGGACCCTAGTGCAACTATCCTTTAAAAATATATCTAACCCTTTAATAGTTTATATCAATCAGTGAAATTTCTTTATTTATATTTTTGTCCACCTTAAAGTGAAATGTTGGCTCCTCCACTGTGTGTGTGTGCGTGTGAGAGAGAGAGAGAGGACAATATTGGCCAATCTAGAGCCGGTCTACTTTCTAATACAAAGGCACAAACCTTGGTGTTCCAAATCCACAAGGAGAGATGGAAGGTGACCTAACACCATATGTCTGTTAATTGCAATTTGCAAGTGTGGTTTCTTACCTGGAAAATTTTACTATAGGGGTAACCCACCACCATGTTTACCTACAATTTGGTTTACCCAAAAACAGAAAACACCTACAATTTGGTTTATAACCTGCCATGTTTCCATGGATTTGTTTATTATTTGAACCTTTCGCAATTGAAATAATCAAATTAACCAATCAAAATCTGTTTGGTATTTCTCTTTCTTCTTGTTTTGGTTTTTGATTACCCAAATACATGGGGAATAAGATAAACAAGTATTGTTGGTATCTTCAAGTTCGGATGATCAAGGTGGTTAACTGTTATAAGAATCATTTCTTACTTACCCGTTTGTCATAGAATCCAATGAAAGAACCTGAGTTTATTTTAATATCTCTAGGTTTTAAGTCTCTGTCCCTAGGTTTTAAGTCTTTGTCCCGGCTCCTTTGATGAATGTGATTTTATTGCATATACTAAAATAATAATTTGCTCATTCTCGAACCATTCCCAGTGTCTATCAACATTGAGATCCAACTAAATATGATCTGAGTTTATCTAAAGTAAACACTGGAGTAAAAGATCTATTTAAACAAAATGAATCCCACTTAAATTTTTTCATCCAATATTGTATCAATTGTAATAATTGGGAATGAAACTTGATCCCAATTAAAGCCACTAAAAATTACCAATTACCACCCCTTAAGTGGACTTCATATATTTGTTTTTGGTATTATGGTCAAAGGTGTTCGGACTATATTACGCGCATCTCGATTAATTCTCTTTCTGATCCAGTCAATAGTAGTCTACTGATGTTGAGACTAGAAAATTCATGAGGAATATATATCTCATGATCTAAGAGAGTTGACAAATTTCAAACTCAAATAACTTATCCATTATTTTCACTTGAGTTATCTTGAGGTAGGACTTCATAATAATTGTGAAAGTAGATTGTGGTGAGAATAAGATTCACACAATTTTGAGTTGAGAATTGGGTGGTTAGAATAAGATTCATATATCTTGTTGGTGAGTCAAGGAGGAATAAGAAGCCCAAACTACAAGTAGCAATTATCAGCCC
>CAUOFW020001724.1:3125719-3187270 GCA_963454935.2 Ilex paraguariensis
AAAAAACCCACCCCCCCCCCCCCCCCACCATTAAAGAAAGTTGGAAGATGTCATTTGTACACTAAACCTCATATAAATGGGTTGACTCAACTGCGTTTGGACCTGCCTCCATAGTCAGTGGCGGCCGAACGCATTCCTCTAACTTGAAATGCGCCACACATGGAACCCCACATGACACATGCTCTTCAATTCCGCAATCACCTCAAACACTTACTATTCAATTTTCAACAAAATAATTAAGACGTGATAGAAACTGTCGTTAAGAGGTGATTGAATATAAAAATCCTTAAATTTTCCAGTCTCTCAAAATATTTTGAGATGTTTCGAATAGTATTTTGAAATCAAAATTCAAAAATTTATTCTTTATTTTCATTATGATTTTAAAATATTTTGAAACATTTTCAAAACATTTTATTTCAAAAATGTCCCAAAATTACTCAAACACAATGTAATATCTTTTTTTCGGGTGCCTGATGTTCACAGAAAGTAATTTTTTTTAAGCTTCTCTATTTTAGTAACATTTTTGCTCAATATATATATATATATATATATATATATATATAGAGAGAGAGAGAGAGAGAGAGAGAGAGAGAGAGTCAAATCAAACTTTCTATTTCGTCTAGTCTAAATAGAGAGATTATTAGAGATGATTTTTTATGGTCGAAATGTATAACCTATTTGTAAATGCTCTTAAGGGTGTACATAGGAGTTTTCTTTCAATGACCAACTTTTTTGACTCAGAATAAATTTCATAGTAAATCCAAAATCTAAATAAATTTTATTATATATAAATGAGTCCCCTATTAGTAGATAGTGGATAATCTATAATAAATTAATATATATTAAAAAAAATTTGAATCCACACTTTTGCAAAGATCAAACAATCATCACTAAATAACTCTTATTGCAGTGGCACAGAAGATGGTTGCAAAGTATACATAGATTTTTTTATCTCAAATGATATATACTTTGCATGTTGGTAACCACGTTCATATTATCGCTGTAGAAAGTAAATTGTTTTGCAATGGTTATTATTTTTTTGCTTGATCGTGACAATTAAAGTGTTTTGAACTTTTTTTATTTCTCAATATAAGTGATTTTAAGCTATTTTTTTTTTTTTGATAGAATTACATTCAGACTCCTTAAAGTTTGTTATTTAATTATTCAGATACCCTAATATTTAAAATATTACACATAGACCATTAAAATTTGTACGCGCGTAAAACTTAAACCCTTATCGGCAAATATCTATTAGTAATTATAACCAAACCTCTCAAAGTTTGTAGGTGTATAATACTTAAACCTCTCAAGTTTTAAATGTTATACATATAACAAAAATATTCCAATTAAAGATAGAACATTAAATATTTTAAATTTTATAACCAAAATTCATATTTTATTGTATCATTTATTGAAACAAAATCAAAAATAAAAAAAAAATTTCTTAAAAACTCATAATTAATATACAATTATACTATCTATCGAAATAAAACAAAAAATCAGATAAGAGGTCAAACTTTAATGAACACAATATAATTCAGCTTAATTGGGATAATTTGCTAGTTTAATTTTGTCGTTTAAATGATCAAATTAAATTCTAATAGATAGTATAATTATATACTAATTATAATTTTTTAAGAAAAATTATATTTTTATTTTTGAATTTATTTTAATAAATGACATAATAAAATATAAATTTTAATTATAAAATTTATCTTCTATTATGAATGACTTAGACCCTTATTTTATTTTTTATATTTATTCCAATAGATAGTATAATTGTATACTAATTATAAGTTTTTAAGAAAAATTTGGCTTTTTTTGTTTTGTTTCAATAAATGATACAATAAATATTATACACGTACAAACTTTAGGAAGTGTAAGTGTAATTTACTAATGTATATATTAACAAACATTTGACGACATGGGTCTAAGTATTATACGCATACAAACCTCAAAAAATTTGTTTGAAATATTTTAAATAAGAGATATGGGTGATTAAGTGACAAATTTTAAAGACTGTTCAATTTAATTGTCCCAATTCTTTTCCATTAATTGAAGATCAAATTATAGTGATTCACTTTCCCAAATTAAAAGAAGTAACCAAACAAAGCATTTACCGTTTGACTATCGCCATTATCATCTTCTCTCTAAATTTGAATTTCTATATTCCACATAATAACAAACAAAACAAACCATAAATAAGAAGTTCTACGGGCTATTACTGGTCTCCCACACTCCTCCCTCGCCTACATATACCCATGCACCCCTCCTCATTCCCACTCACCATTTCTTTCCGGCGATCACCACCACCTCCCAAAATGGTCCGTACAACTCCCACCGCCACCACAGCCGGATCACCAAAACGAATAGCCAGCCGCTTATTAGACTCCGTGGCCTCTCTTTGGGCTGTGTGCACAAAACGAGCCAGTCGAGCCAAGAGAATCCTCACTATTACTGATTCAAACAAATCGCCGGCGGCAAAGCCAAAGGGCTCGAAGAAGATTTTCGCAGCGATAAGCAACAAGGAGGCGAACTCCAGCAGGCACAAGAAGTGGGTCTTCGACGACGAGGAATTCGTCACCGGTGGAGGTTTCGGGGACGGAGGGTTGTGGCAGAGGAATATCTTGATGGGCGATAAGTGTCAGCCGTTGGATTTCCCGGGCGTAATTTATTATGATAGCAACGGGAAGAGGTTGAATGAGCTTCCAATGAAGTCTCCGAGAGCTAGTCCGTTGCCGAACAATGTTTACCCGCCGGCGGCGAAGTGACAGTAATAAAAAACTAAAAAGGGTTCTCAATGGTTAGGTCAAAAGAGAGAAGGTGCGATGTTCAGCAGGTGTCACGTGACAGCAGCATGCGATATTCACACCCAATAAAAAAAAATACACAACTTGCAAATAGTATTTTTATGTGATATACGATGTTTTATGTGTAACTAGAGGCAACTAGTGGTTGACATGGTTCAACGTGAATAGTTTTGCGAGCGATGTTGGTGACTGTTGAATATGTCTATTTGAAATTATTAGATAAACTTATTGAAACCTCTCATATTTTATATTACAGGGACTGTTTGTTTTGAGTATTAGATTTGGGTGGTATTAGAAATTATTTTCATTTTATTCCTATCAAATGGTATATTATATCCGGTCTTAAACCATAATCTTATCTTTTATCTTGTTTGTTTCTCACAAATATTATCTATGTAATACATACTTAAAAAAAGTCAACAATTGCAATTATGAGTGGTAAAAAGACAATTATGATCTTGTAACCTTAAAAAGACAATTGTACATGAGAGTATGTGTCATTTTAGTCTGTTATACCGTCCTTTCATTTGTACCGGGAAGATAATACCACCTAATAAGTGATATTTAATAGCACCGTAAACAAGACATTTAAGTCACTGTTCATGTCGGGTCAGTATTACGACCCGAAAAATAGTATCAATAATAAAATGTCAAACCAAAAAAGTATAAGATAAGTCCTACATACTATTTTTCTAATATTACTCATTTGTACCACTCTAATACTTCAAACAAACAGCCCAGAGGTACCATTAAGTGATGTCTGTCAAGCACCTGAATATGTTCTCCTCAAGGTGGTAGAAGTAGAAAAGTTCTGTTATAGGCCCATCAATAATTTGAATTTTCAAACTTTAAATTCTAATTTTAAATTGATGATTGTTAAGTTTATGAAGTTTTTTGAGTAAGATAAAGTCTAAAATAAAATTTCCTCCAGTTGAAAATGGAATGACCACATCACACAATACTGTGGAATTCTGTGTTTCCTCCTGATTTATTTTGAAAAATTGGACAGAAGTTGACACCGGTGACAATGTAAAACTCACTAATAGGTTGAGGTGAATGTGAAAAAAATAAATAGTTTAGGGGACAATATGAATTGATAGGCATAGCTAGTTGGGTATAAGTGTAATTATACTTGATAGCACTAAGCTTTTTACCAAACTCGGCTGTTTTGGTAAAAATATGCCTAAAAGGCGATAGTTTTGAAATTATTTCTTAAACTCACGTAATTATTAAAAAGTCAATCCAATTAACGTTTTTTGAATCAAAAATATTAGTCTAACTGACATTTTTTTTGTTTACAATTATTTTAAATGCGTTGATCTAACTAACGTATTCATCGTCTTTGCCATAACCAAATTTCCCTTTTCTTCTTTGATTTTTCCAAATGTCTGCGAGCCCTAATCCGAAAAACCTCCACCAACAACAATGACCACCACCACCACCAGTGACCATCTTCTTATGTTGTTACCTGATTTCCCCCTAATTTTTTGTGAATATGAGTAGTCACCACCACCAACTACCTCTACCACTAGCAAACTTTGGCAAGAGCTAATCGGACCTTCAACGACCTCTGGCAAGCCCTAATCTGCCCTCTAGTGACACCTAATTAAACCTTCGTCGAGCCCTAATACGAGGAATTTAAGGTTGGTTCTTCTCTCCCCTTTCTTCCCTTCCCATCCCCTCCCTTCCTTTCCTTTGTAAATAGCTACTGACACACACACACACACAAAGAAAAGCTTGGTGGCACAATTTCACATAATAATTTATACCTTGTCAAATTCTCCCACGAATGTTTTGTTGAATTTCAATATTATCGAAGTGGTTTGTCAAAGCTATAGAAAAGAAAACTTAGTGGATTGTTTTGTAGGGGAAAAAGTGGAATGTTTTGTTGTTTGTGGATTGTTCTGGTATTCTAGACGCAAAGTCTCTGATTTGGGTGATGTTTGATAAAACTGCATGCTGAACATTGAAAATTGAATGCTGAAATTTAGGTGCTAAATGCTAAATTTCTTAATTTACACATTATTTGGTATCAACTGAAATTTAAGTATTGAATTAAATCAAACTGTTTGACAAATATAAAGAGATAAATTCTGGAAATTATTATTATTTTAATTTTATCCTTCCTTTTAACCATCTTTCTACAACTACATTATTCCCACAATCACCATCACAATGGTGGTGGTGGTGGTGGTGGTGATAGTGGCACAAAGATAATGATTGTGGTGATGGTGACAGTGGTGGTGGCAATGGCGGTGATGGTGGTAGCGGTGATACAATGGTCGGGGTGATGGTGGTGGGGGCGACGACACGATAGTGTTGGTGGTCATAATGGTGGTAGTGGTAGCAATGACACAGTGGTGGTGATGGATAGTGGTACAATGGTGGCAGCAACAAGACAATGATGGTGGTTGTGGATGATGGGTATGAAAAAATTAAGAGTGTAAGCTTAATTGAGGGTATATTTGTCTATTATAAAAAAATTGATAAAATTCTTATTGACTAACATTTTCAATATTAAGTGATAAATATGTGGTTTGCTATTTAAAATTGTAGCATATTTTTAAGAAGTGCTTAAAATATTAAGTGATATGAGTTTTAAAGGGGTTTGTTAGGTAGTGATTAAATAAGGAAAGAAAGGAAGAAAAGAGATGAAAATGGAAAAGAGATGAGAGAGAGTAGAAAAAAATAAAATTGAGGTTCTGGGGTTCCAAATTAGATTGTGATTTTAGTCTCAAATTTAATGAAGTTGCAATATTTTGTTCTTAATACAATAGTGATCAAATTTATCAGAATTTCTTGGTGATTTGTGGTACATAACCTTATAAAATATGCTTATGTCTTTCAATCTCTTTGCAAAAAATATCATTTTGATCATCTGAAATTTGTATTCATATTGGGTCCTTTCTGTTGATATGAAATTTTACAAATTTTGTTGATTTGACATGTACTTGAGGTATATTTTGTGAAATATGATTGTAGCCCCATGCAGTGCGATTATAATTATGGCCCTAAGAGATGTGATTGATTAATATGAGTATAGATTTATATGTTTAAGTGTAACTTATCATGTCACCAAGATGAACCGAGTATGAGACTGTGTTTGATTTAAACTAAGCAATGTGACATGTCAAAGTTGATTCTTGATTCTACTGTTCATGATTGTCAATCGATTGAATTATTTGGTATTTGATCATACATATTTTTATCATTTAATATATTGTCTCCTGCCATATTGTGTATTTCTCCACTTTTAATATTTTTCAGTGTGGAAAAAATACAACATTTCATGTGTAGGATCTTTCCATTAGATTATACACGAGGAATCGCACGTTAGACCTAGAAGGAGTGAAGAAGTTATTAAAAATTTCACATAAATAAATACCAATTTTATCCCAATTTAACTTCAATTATCTTTTCTCACTACGATATGTCAATTTAAGACCTTTTAAATCACTACAACCCAAAATACCAATGTAGATTAATGTATTTATTTTATCAATTTGTTAAATAACACTCAATTTCACACAGTGATCTTAACCCAAGTAAACTAAACCTAATCTAGAAACTACATGTGATATGTAAATTCAAATAATGAATTCATCAAATATATAGTGCGCATGTGTGCATCAAATCACAAGTATATACGTAAAAGTGATAAATAACATAAGTGATTTATTGACGCATAAACCCTTCTCTAAAAAAATCGCAGGGAACCTTATCGGTTCACCAAAGCTTAGTTCACTAAATCCAAAGTCAATCTATAAGTACTTGAATCTTATACATCAACCAATCTACATAGCTAGATGCTCATTTCCTTTATAGATCTCTTCGTCAAAGGCCCTCCTTCGACGTTATGGTAAGCTTTACTTGAACTCCCCGTCACTCGGTTCATTTAGGCCTCAAGCAATCTTCAAGACATCACACCCAAGACTCTCGGTTTGCACACACCAATGAGTTTGTCACTAATAAGATCTTCTTCTCCAAATTCTAAGGTTGGATATAATTTTTAGTGGTAGCCTTTTAGGTTTTAGGGATCTAGGTTGTGGTAGAAGCTCTCAAGATAGAAGTACGATTTTTTTTCTTAAATATCTCACAAGAGACTTAACCTAGGTGTGGAAAAGGCTCCCCTTATTTATAAGTCCGAAATAAAGATAATCGTAGTAAATAAGAAAACTCAAATTCGGAACGACCGTTCGATTGGTGGGAGAACAGTTATAGTGCAGTTGTCGTTGAAGTGAAAATAACATCTCAAACATGACTAAGACAAACACCGCTCGAGCAACTATGGACATTGCTCGAGCGAGCTCATAGAGCAAGTCCTATGCTGCCTTCTATGGTCATTTTTCATTTCCTTTTCTGAGTCATAAAAAGACCGTTCTAACAAATACTAGCGAATATGAATCAGTTCCTACAGGTTATTTAAGCATAAAACCATGTTAAAAGTTGTCATCTTAAGCACTAAAGGGCAATGCTCAAAAAATAGTTTGATTGTGATTCAAACTATATTTTCAAAACTCATAAATAGTTTAGAAAATCATTTCATTTAAAATCACCTAAGTTCTAATTTAATTTTAATCTCAATCAACCTAAGTTAGAATTACTAAAGGTTCATCTTAGATATTTAGGATATTACCTTGTATTAAACATGAAGGTGCATACAGAGATTGAATGATGTTGTTTTGACGCTTGATCTCCTTCCTTCAATGATACTTTCGGATCTCGAATTTGATAGCATTATGACCATGAAATATGTTGAGATTTTATAATAGACTCCACCAAATTAATCAATTACAAATATGATCTAAGGCAATTGTACAGTTTTACAAAAGATTAATATATTTTGTTTACTTACCATAAAAAAAAATAATAATAAGTTGAAATAATAATGTATTTGCTAACATGATCCAATAACATTAGTACACTTATTCCTGTGGACTTTTGTTTTTTTTTTTTTATCAGGATCACGTTACATGCCAAATTATTAGATTTATTTATTAGTTCCTTAGTATTTTAGATAAAATTTTAAAATGTATGCCATGCATGTGGATTTATGTCAAATGGTGGGTCCCTGCAGCAAGAGGAGGCTTCAAAGGGGTACATGTCCAAAGACAATCGTATTTAATCTGATTATTTAATTAATTACCGTTATTGAAATAGAAGTGAATTCCTTTTAACATTGATATTTCCAATCAATCTAATAATTACATTGAATTAATACTTTGATTACATTCGTATAACCTTACCTTTATTTATATGTTTAGAGTTATGTATGTATTTATAACCGTATATATGTGAGTAAGAGAAAGAAAGGAAGTGGAGGGTGGGGGGAGGTGGGGGTGGAGTATTGCCCAATCTAGCTAGTCAACTTTGGGTAGAAAAGGCGCAAACCTTGCAGTTTCAAATACACGTAAGAGACGTGACCTAACGCCAAGTTTTAATTGAATATTAATGAGGTCCATTTATCTGATGATAAAAAACTGTGTCACATCATTTAGGATAAAGATTTGGTAAAAAAAAATTGATAACCATAACATTACCCCAAATATGAGTAGCCATATGGGTAACCACCCACCATATGTTCACCTATAATTTGGTTAACCCAAAAATAAAAGCTATCACTACAATTTGGTTTACAAGCAAGAGAGAAGGAAAATACCAACCGGAATTTGATAGGAAGACATAAAAGTATATTTGGTATCTTAATTTCTAGATGGCTAAGCTAGTGTGAATTGTTTTTACCAACTTTTTGGGATTAATTCGAACGAAAAACCTCAGTATAATACTATTCCGACTCATTTGTTGTATGTGGTTTCGGAGTGGCTATTTACATTTTGGATTCACGTTATAATCGCAAGTCCAAAAAATTATATGGTTGGGATGCTTTTTGAAAAAAAACTTTTCTTCACCATTAAACCCAATTACGAAATTTTTTATTTGTTCATTTTTAAACCATCCTTCTTGTCGATTAACGTTGCATCGGATTCCATTCATGATACAATATAACTATTTGAACTTAATTCGCTGATATAATTTGTTAATAAAATTTATCATAATCATTAGATTTGATTGTGGATCACAACAAATACTGTGATTTGTTATTAATTTAATGTTTATTAATGATTAGATTAATAAATTAAGTTAATAAATTATATTTAAATAACATTGTTTATTGATAATGCCCCGACTAGTATTAATTTTTCTCAATTCTTAGACCACTCATTATATATATAGGGAGAGGAATTGAAAAGCGGTTGCGTGTAGATGCCCCCCCGAACATTGAGTGAATGAAGAGAATTAACGAATTTGATTACCAACTTGAAGAGGCAATAATTGTAACAAGATTGTGGTGAGAAAAAGATTTCCGCCATTTTGAGTTGAGAATTGGGTGGTGAGAAGTAAATATTGAATATAATGGTAACACAACGTCGTTGTTGTTTCGCGATATCATTTATAATATAAAATATGACAAATTTTAATAAGTTCATCTCACAGTTTTAAATAGACTCATCTAAAGACCACCAACATTTCTATCAAAATTATTCACGTTGCAGCGTGCCTTCAGACATGAGTTATCTATAGTCATCTAATAAAAAAAACTTAAATGGGTAAAGTGAACTCAATTACTTTACACAAAGTCATTATTATGTGATATCATCATCTAATGTATAATATAAACAGTGCAAGTTTTAAAACGTTCATCCGACGGTTTCAAATAGATTTATCTAACGGTCACCAACATCTCTATCAAAAGCATTCACATTGTAACGTGTCTTCAGACATGAGTTATTCCTAACCATCTAATAAAAAATAATTAAATGGGTAAAGTGAACTCAGTTACTTTATACAGAGTGATTATTGCGTGAAATCATTATCTAATGTATAATATAAAACATGACAAGTTTAAATAAGTTCATCCGACAGTTTCAAATAAACTCATCCAACGATCACCAACATCCCTATCAAAATCATTCACATTGTAACGCGTCTTCAGTTATGAATTACCCTTAATCATTAATAAAAAAAAACAACTAAATGAGTAATGTGAACTCAATTACTTTACACAGAGTGATTATTAGATGATATCATCATCTAATAAAACACAACTAAATGTGTAAAGTAAATTCAACTACTTTACATGGGTTGCTTATTAATTTACATAGAGAAATAGTTATTAAATTATGTAAGATTCCCACTTGCTCACTTCTTGTTTTTCTGTCGAATGATGATGCAGTGTGATTATTATAATAAATGTTTTGTCGAGATGCTTTCATTTTTTGTGGGTCCAAGAGATGTAAGAAATTGAAAATATTACAACTTGAAATTAGTCTATGAGGCACCCACCATTAAAGAATGTGAAAGACCTCGTCAAATCAACCCTTTTATACCAAGAGGTTTGAGTCTAATAGTTTTAGAGCCGCCTCCATTTTATTTTTATTTTTATTTTTTTTTGAAATGGACCCGCCACCATATTAAGTGGATGCTAAATGCAGTCCTCCACTAAAAATGCTCCACACATGGAAGTCATTTGATCTGCGGTTTCAATTCCGTAATCACCTCAAACGAATAATATGAATAAGTGATTGAATATTAAAATTCTTATACTTACAGAATCTTTATATCATATTCGATATATTCATACAATGTTTTGAAATCGAAATTCAAAGCTTGTATTTTATTTTTGAAGGATTTGTTTTCGAGATGATGTAAGTTATACACTGCAACGAAATTTTAACCCTCACTCAACCTCTGAGCTCACTAGTTTTTCTCTTTTGAGGGGTGCCCAATGTTAACGAAGACATGTTTAATCACTGTTTTAATGAATATTTATTCATAGTTTTTGGGGGTAAAGATTTGTCCTCATAGAAGGGCTAATTGCTCGCATAATCTAGAATATTTCTATTATTCTATTAATAATGATTAGGGTTATTGTACTGGAGGTTCTAAAAGTATAGAATTTGTCTCATTTTTGTCTCCAATATTTTAATTATATCATTTTGGTCCCTTAAATTTTGAATATGTTTCTATATGACCCCTCATACAGATAACGATCAAATTGTTAACAATTTTTTATTATAAATTTATCATGTGATACTTAAATATAGACAAAAAAATAATTTTTATAAACTCTTAACCAAATTTATACTCAAATTTTAGTTAAATAACTTTCTAAATTACACAGTTTTGACCTTGATTTATTCAAATTTTTGTTAAGAGCTATCCAAATTTTAGTTTAAGAGCTATCAAAATTATTTTTTGTTCATATTTAGGTATTACGTGACAAGTTTATCATAAAAAATTATTAGTAATTTGGACGTTGTTTGCTCGAAGGATTATATAAAAACATATTCAATATTTCAAGAACCAAAATGATGCAATTGAAACATTAAAGAACAAAATAAAATAAACTTCATACTTTAAAGACCTCCAATGTAATTAACCCATAAAATTAAATAAACATGAGTTTTTTTCGATTACCAACTATCCTTACTCGAAATTGAGCTTTTGGTAAAAATACCAAATGCATGTTTTTTTTTTTTGTTTTTTGTTGTAGGACTTTGACCTGAATTAGAGTGAGTCCTTCAAGAAATTCTCAAAGGCCAAAGGAGAACCCTGGCCCATGAGGGGGTTTGGAAATTCATGTAGAACTTCATTATATATACGTAAGATTTTTAATAATGTATGGTAGATGATCTACCGTTTAAAGAAATTAAACAAAAATATATTACAAAAAATTTAATTTATCAAGGATTGATCTTCTTATTGCAAAAAAATCTTTACTTTGCATTTATACTCCTCCACCATAGTTGAAAACTAAGGTTGTATTTGATTGTTGTTTTATTTTTNTTACATTAGCTATAGAGGAGATGTGTCAGGTGGCCCGTAATTGGAGGGAACTTGGATCTGAATAGTAGTGAGCTCTTGTGCAAAATAGGCTGGATGCACAGCTTGAAATAGTTTAAAGGGCTAGAAACTTGGAAGAAAATGGAAGGATACCACAGGTTCCAAATAATCAGAACAAATGGCTGGAGGTGGAACCAGAGGTACCAGCATGGGACCTGGAAGTAGATTCTGATACCTCTACTACGACTAATGTGGAGGATTAGGATGGTGTGAATTCTAGTTCGACATATATATGTGGATATATATATTATAGACAAACGTGCACACACACACAAGTGTCATACACATAGATGCTACAAAACCTAAAAATTTGATATAGAATGGAGCATAACATTATAAATTTTTGACTTTCCTAACAAGTCATACTTTGGATGAAAAGTTCACGGCAACAAAATCTAAATAAGAAACAAAAAACACACGAATCTCATACAATATAATTACAAAATTATCATTTGTAGTATACTATACCCGCCCCCAATACAAAATAAATAAGTATAAGAATAATAGAAGATATATGTAATTAAAAAAGTTGAGAACATACACTTTTAATATTATATAGGCTCCAACTTAGGGAATGGTTAATTTTATTAAACNAAGATATATGTAATTAAAAAAGTTGAGAACATACACTTTTAATATTATATAGGCTCCAACTTAGGGAATGGTTAATTTTATTAAACCTAATGAAAGAGAGGACTATGTATGCATATGAATAACGTAAAGGAAAAACATAAGAATAGTGGTTGACTATGTACACATATGAAGTGGTTTTAGGATTTCTAGTCCTAATCGACTTCGTATTCAGTTTATTAAGAACATACCTGTTCTAAATGGGTTTTACCAAAGGTCCTTCTACAATACCAAAATATTATTTTCAGTAATGTACCGCCAAAATAATTGACACCATTGATTTAATATTTGTGGTTTTTGACCGGTGATCAATTCACAATGTTAGATATCGGTTACCTACTGAAGAAGTAATCAAAATGAAGTTGAGTTTGACTACAAAATCAAATAATCGCATACTGAAAAGGGGGTTACGTAACCCAAGAATGTGGTAAACTCACCCTCAAAATTGTAATTTATCCCTAAAGTTGTAACACAACCCCAAAAGTAATAACTCACCCCACAAGGTCGTAACTCAATCTACAAAAATTGTAACATCACCCAAAAGGTTATTACCCAATCCAGAAAACTTATAACGCAACCCCCAAAGGTTGTAACCGCTACTAAAAAAGTTGTAGCTTCACCCAAAAAAGTATTATCCTTACCAAAAAAGTAAAAACTCCACCACCCAATCTCAAAAAAATTGTAACCCAAGCCAGAACCCAAAAATTGGAACCCTACCCCAAAACTTGGAACNTCAAAAAATTTGTAACCCAAGCCAGAACCCAAAAATTGGAACCCTACCCCAAAACTTGGAACCCCACTCCAAAATGTGGAACCCCATCAAGAAAAGTTGGAACCTCACTTCAAAAGTTGAAACCCAATCCATAAAAATTAGAACCCCACCCCAAAAAGTTGGGATCCCATCCGAAAGGTTATAAGCCCCGCCAAATAAAAGTAATAACTCCATCCCAAAAGATTGGAACCCAATCCCCAAAAGTTTGTAACCCAATCTAAAAAAGTGTTAACCCCAATTAAAACCCAATCCATCCAAGTTGTAATCCACCCACAAAGGTTTTAACCCACACAAAAGTTGAAACTCACCCAANAATCCCCAAAAGTTTGTAACCCAATCTAAAAAAGTGTTAACCCCAATTAAAACCCAGTCCATCCAAGTTGTAATCCACCCACAAAGGTTTTAACCCACACAAAAGTTGAAACTCACCCAAAAAAATTAGAACGCACCCAAAAAGTTGGAACATAAACTTTTGGAATCCTCTACCCCAAAAGTTGTAACATACCAAAATAAGTTGTAACCTACCCAAATGGTTGTAACACAACAAAAAAAGGTTGTAACTAACGAAAAAAATTGTAACATTCAATTACGATCGACCAAAAGTAGTGCACGACTGATCCTATTTTAACAATATGTTAATAACACATTTATCTTCTAAGTATCAATTTTATCAGTTTCATCTAAAAAATATTGAACTTTATCATTTTATCCCCGAAATTTTAATCCTAATAGTCCTTAATCATTTTTACTGAAACAGAAAATTCAATATTGTAACAGAACAAATTAGGACAGGTCATAGCTCCTAATTTAACAAATGGGTAAATAAAACTTTTATCTACTAACTTATTAATTGAGTTTTAGTAAAAAAAACCAAAAAATTTAAGACTGACCATAAATATTGTAATTTAATAATGGTTAATTACACTTTTATCCTCTAAATATGATTTTTGTGAGTTTCGTCCCAGATTTTAGAACTGACCATAAATATGCGCGATAAATCCTAATTTAACAAAAGGGTAAATTAAATTTTTATTCTCTAAGTGTGATTTTTGTGAGTTTCATCCCAAGATATTAAGACTGACCATAAATATCCATGTCCGATCCTAATTTAACAAATGGGTTCATTACACTTTTATCCTCTAAGTATGATTTTGTTGAGTTTCGTCATGGTTTATCATGGTCGATCCCGATTTAACAAATTAGGACGTCATGGTGGATCCTATCTAACCAGTTTGATTATTTGATCCAATCCAATATCAGCCCATAATATATCAATAAACAGTATGAGTCTAGACTAATCAACTTTTGACAGAATACCCATATCTCTCCGTCCTGTTTCTGCGCAAAAATATTTTATTCTACTATTCAAATAAACAATTACATCAAATTAATAACAAATTATCATTTAGCTCATCAAAATAACAAAAAAGTAACATTTAATTCAACAAATTAACATTCAAATTCATCTAGTTANGGGGGGGGGGGCGATGACCATTAGCCAATTGCGGCCTCAATGACAAATTTTGTGCTTGCTCTAGACCATTAAGGTATTTAAGGAAGATCAAATTGTGGTCATTCACTTTCCCAAATTAAAAGAAGTAACCAAACAAAACCTTTACCGTTTGAGTGTCGCCATTATCATCTCCCCTCTCAATTTGAATTTCAAAACTCCACAAAATTAGAAGAAAACAAAACAAACAAAAAAAAATACTAAGAAGAATTTCAAAATCAAAACCTACCGGCTATAACCGGTCACTTACACCCCGCCCTCACCTATATATACCCACTCTGCTTACTTCTCCCCGGCAATCACCACCACCCAAAATGGTCCGTACAACTCCCGCTACTGCCACCACCACCACCGGCGGCGGCGGCTCACCAAAACGTCTAACCGTTAGCTTACTAGGCTCCGTGGCCTTTCTTTGGGCTGTATGCACAAAACGAGCCAAGAGAAGGATGACGATGACTGATTCAAACAACTCGCCGGCGGCGAAGCCGAAGGGCTCGAAGAAGCTTTTCGCGGCAATAAGCAGCAAGGAGACGAACTCCGGCAGGCATAAGAAGGTCGTCAACGACGAGGAATTCGTCGTCGGCAGTGGAGGTTTCGGAGACGGAGGGTTGTGGCAGAGGAATATCTTGATGGGCGATAAGTGTCAGCCGTTGGATTTCCCCGGCGCGATTTATTATGATTGCAACGGGAAGAAGTTGAACGAGCTTCCCATGAAGTCTCCCAGAGCTAGTCCGTTGCCGAGCTATCTTTACTCATCGGCGGCGGAACGAGAGAAACAAGAGGGTCAATGACCGAAGGCGTTGACGTAGAACAGTGCTTTTATAGGACTTGTGTATGTTTTGAATTTTAATTTCTTTCAAGTTTAATCATCGAAAAATAGACTTAGCGAGTCTCATTGTAACACAATGGGATATATCAAAACCCATAGTTGGTTCGGTGAAGTTGTTGTTACGTGATAATTTTAACCGCGAGTGATCAATTATCGATCGAAATTGATAAATTTAAAATTGAGTGACATTTATGAGAATTGAAAACATTAAAAATGAAATAATTTTCATTTTAAGGTTGAAAGTATATTCGTAATAATTATTATGTTTGGGATTCCATAATAATAATCATTTTGAAATTCATGGCATATTAGTGTTGTACCATTTTCTCAAATGCAAAGAAATGTGAGAATGAAAATTATGTAGGGTAAATATGATTATAGGCATGTTAAATTTATATTATATTCACCAGTTCAAAATTTTGTGGCCATGGTTAACAGAAAAGTAAGATGACAAAAAATTGAGTGTTTTTTAATCATTTTAAAATTAAAAAGAATGTCAAGCCGCCCCATGAAAGAAAAAGGGAGAATTATAGTTAGACCCCTTAATATTTAAAATATTATATGCAAACTTCTTGCCTCTAATATTTATCGGTATATCCGTTAGTAAATTACACTCAAATTCCCTAAAGTTAGTAAGCGTATAATACTTAGACCATCAAGTTTAAAATATTATATTCAAACAAAAATACTTTAATCAAAAGTAAAATATCAAATATTTTAAATTTTACAAGCAAAATTCATGCTCGACTTTATCATTTATTCAAATAAAAATAAAAGTTAGATTAAAAAATCGTAATTAGTATACAATTACATTATCTATTGGAATAAAATTAAAAAATCAAACAAAGAGTCTAAGTCATTTATAATAGAATATGAATTTTACAACCAAAATTTATGTTTTATTATAACATTTATTAAAATAAAATCAAAAATAAAAATCTAATTTTTTCTTAAAAAATCATAATTAGTATACAATTATACCATTTATTGGAATAAAACTAAAAAAATCAAACAATGGGTCAAGTTGTAATGAACACAATATATTCTATCTTTAACTGGGGTAATTTGGTAGTTTAAACTATTAAATTAAATTTCAATAAATAATATAATTGTATAATAATTATGATTTTTTGAGAAAAAATTAAATTTTTATTTTTGATTTTATTTCAATAAATGACATAATAGAACATTAATTTTTATTGTAAAATTTAAATTATTTGATATTCTATCTTTGATTAGAGTATTTTAAATCTAAATATAATATTTTAAATTTAAAGGGTCTAAATATTACATGCCTATAAATTTTAGGTGGTTTAGATATAATTTACTAACGGATATACATAACATTGACATCAGAGATTTAAGTTTTACGCGCGTACAAACTTTGGGGAGTCTGTATATAATATTTCAAATGCCAAGAAACTTGAGTGATTAAATGATAAACCTTTAAGGGTTTAAGTGTAATTCTCCATAATTTTTTTCAATTTGTATTCTGAAAGTAAGCATAAGATTGCTTGGAATTAGTTATTATTTGTTTTTATTCTTTTAAGATTTGCCTCTACATAAATAAATATAATTGAATTTTATATTTTTATTTGTTAAAAAAATTAATTAAAATTTATTCTTAAAGCGTCCACCCAACACTGAGTTTCTGGCTCATGCTTATCGACGTTGAAAATTACCATCCCTCAACTTATCGACTGCCACTCGACAACCCAAAAAAAAAAACCCAAAAACAATGTGCAGACCTGGTGTCACAGCTTTTTGTCACGATAGAAATTGGCTAAACAGCCCAAACTTTCGTTGTCACGACCTCTATTTTCTGTTGTTATTAAACCTAAAAAATGTGTATCTTAGCTCAAAAAAATTATAAATTTTGATGCAGTACCTTTTTGGTACTATGTCAAATCCTTAAAACAATGTCCACTGCAAATATGGAAAAGGATTAAGTAGGCTTATCTAGATCTAAGTAGGCCTATGGCATGCTTACAGTATAGTATTGTTGGTGAATAGATGAAGTAAACTTTTTTACTAGGAGGAGGAAAAGATCTAAGTAATTGAACGTGGCAAGAAACATTTCATTTAGGTAATGTATTGACTTTAGCAGGATTAATTGCTCCGAAATGTGACATAAAGCTCTCTTCACCTCTACTACCAAGAGGCATATTTTAGGGTTCATAAGGGTCATGTTTACTTAAACGAGATAATATTAATTCAATCAATTTCTTCCTATTTTGGTTGTAATTGTGACCCTCATCAAGTCTGATAACGTGGTGGTGATGTTTTCTGTCATAGATTTTAATCATATCAATTGTTCTTTGTTTTCAAATAAAAAATAATAATTGGGCCACATCATTGTTTTTCAAAGATACTGTATGAAATTTCATTTTAATTGTTCAGATGATAGTGTATTAATGATTAATACCTTGTTGCCTAAAGTTTAAACATTGCAAAAGAAGAACATGTCGACCTAATGTACATAAGTTATAAGTAATTATATACATTCCAAATTTACTTAATAACAATTAGTTAAGTAACTGTAGAGGAATCCAACCCTTATGCACAATTGACATTAAGTTCACTCTCGTAATTCAAGTTCCAACTAAAAAGATGAAATGAGTATTCAATGTCCTGAAGAAATGAGCCTCTCTAATATAATGGCATGAACACATATGTAAATGCCATGCATATGCTTGTAGTCAACAAAGGAATGCTTCTAGAAAGTTTCAAATTGAAACAAAAAACGTGTTTAGTTGTAATTGTTAGTTTAGAAAAGCTAAAAACTAAAACAGAAAACATATTTAATAATTATTTTATTTTCTGTCATATATTTTAATAATTCCTTCTAAAACATATCCACGTTATTTATATTAATAATACGTCCATCAACCTATAAAATAATGCACAATACATCAACTCAAAATAATAGAAATTAAACATTCAAAGTATCAATACATCAACCCATTGTTAATAATCTACCAAATACTAGACTGCACATAATCACTTCACTAAAATCCCAATTCGATACATAATCATGCCCCTTAAGTTGAAATGTTCTACATGAATGTGGTCTTGATTTTTGCAGTCATGACAATAAATATCACATCCAAGGCTTCATCTGAATCCATAACACATATAAAGTATACAAATACCAAACATAACACATGCAACCGATAAACAAACATAAGTGAACATTCAACACAGTCATAAAGAAACATACATCCCAAAGTACCAAGTTAAATATAAATACATATCCTAATACGTAAAGCGCAAGCATAAAAGTCACAAGCACGTAATCCAATCCTTCTTCCTATGATCCGGCATAGCCATGAACAGCTTCCTCCAAATCATACCCTCGCTAAATTTTGTTATGGCTTTTGAATAGCCATATGCATCAATGTCCTCTAGAGCATTCAAAGCAGCCACACACTCATTTATCAAATCATCCTTATGGTTAGTAACCTCACTATCCCCATACGAAGATGTCGCCACCATAGCGCCAGACATCTTGTACTCCAAATACTCATTTTTTTTCTTTGAAGTTTCCACCAACACATTAAGGGCAGATGTAAGAGCAACCATGACATCATCCTTCTTCCTACGTCGACTGCAGGTTGGAGTGATAGACCTACTACGAGAACGGTTGCTTGGGCCTTTATTATTTTCGTTGTCATTGACTTTATCAAGCTCATTTGTAGGATCAAATGTTGGGTCTTTCTCTTCCTCGCTGTTAGATGGAAGTTGGGTTGAGACATGAGTATGTTCACCAGTTGCGCTTGTCTTACCATATATTCTACCAAGCTTGTCATAATGAGGGCAACCCTTTTTCTTGAATTGTCTAGCATGCTTATTCACCTAACAAAAATGAAAACTAATAAATATTAAACCCTTGTCAAAAATAGACATAATAATGATTAAAAGTTTTAAGAAGAATTAGCTACCTTGCATAAATTCTTCCAGACGTCATCTGCTAAAGTAATTGTCGGTCTCTTTGGGTTCCAACCTACTCTAGTTTCATTCAATAACTTCTTAAATGCATTGTACGTTGTTCTCAAGGTATTGTATTTGTTTCGTAGCTGCTCATAGTTGTAATTATACCCCGTCTTTGCTCTCAGTTGCACTATGATTCTGTTCCAAGCATCCTTCTTAAACGTAGATGTGTCTTTAGGTCGACCTGGTACTTCCAAATCCATTAATTTAATAAAAATGGCCTCATTTTTAGACGTCCATGGCCCGTCAGCTTTTTTAGCCCCAACCTCAGCAACATCGTCATCCTTATGTGCATCAACCTCAACAACATTTTCCATCTAAATACCAATTTCCAACAACTTCAAACATTTAAACTTGTAACACCTTCTCAAATTCCAACTAGTTACATATGGCATAAAACAAAAAACAATAAAACCAAAATGTCACTCATCCAACACCATATGTGACCATATGTATGAAATACAATCAATTATTTGACATAGGAATGGGATAACCATTTAACATAAACAAATTGAGCATTCACTTGAATATATCAGAGAGAGAAGGATATACAACAGTTCCAAGAAAATATTTATGTTATAGAATGAATATCCATCACAATGGAATGAAGAGAAATGGTCCATAAGGGATCCAATAGAACCCTCAAATAATAATACACAATTCAGACGAACACAATTCAAACAGACGCAACACACAATTCACAATTCATGTATTCACAAATCAGACACTGGCAAGATAAAAAATATATATATATATCTAGAAATCTCTCCATAAAAGACCTTGGATACTTGCGTCCCCATACTAATTAGCAATGTCTGTTGCAACCGTTTCTTTGATGTTTGACATGTAGCCAAGACTTAATCAAGACATACAATACATCTGAAAAATTAACAACTAATTCTGATGTCCATATTACATTACCCTTGAAAATAACAAAAATGTAACTAAGACACTTGAAAAAAATGTTTTCCACAAATGCATATTGACACCCTTCCTCATCTTAAGACACATGATAGTGATAGAAAAGATTAGATATGAGGTGGTTTACTGGGCTATGATCTATATCAGTACTGAAAATAAGTGTTGAAAAGCAATAAACCATGAAATACCTGAGCCAAAATTGAAAAATAAGACTTGTGTCAACAAAAAAAAATCACTGAGATGCTTGACTGGAATGGTATGCAATTTAAACACAAAGAAACAATGTTTAGGATTTGAAATGCCTTGTACTTTATTATATGAATAAAAGAATAAATGTTAAAATGTTAGACCATAGTTGATCCTAAAGTATTTCAAGCAATGACCCAAAAATAATCCTAAAATATTAGACCATAGTTGATCCTAAAATATTACACCCCCAGATATATGTATCCAATGGTACATGATGAGAAAAATTCAGTACATGAAGATTGCAATGGTACCTGAAGACAGCAAAAAATTATGAAAATACATAACAATGCAATGGCCAACAACACCAATTTGAACAAATACACTGTGATGGCTGCTATAAAAATTTCAATTAAAAAACTGCATAAGACATATTCGAGCATAATGAAACACAACATAAGACATTGAACATATACTACCAAAATTATACATCCCTCCCTTTGAATCCATTTCGCCAAACACAATGATTGCATATTGCTGAACATAGTTTCATTGGCTTGCCTGAATCAACTCAATTACAACTGAAAAACTCAAATAAATCAAGCCTTATTCAGCATAAAAGGATATGCTTAAAAAAAAGCCTAATTAAATGTTGATGAGCCAAGTGAAATTTTGTAAATTATCCATAGCTAATGCTCGGCTTGAAGGCACTTTCTAACACAAAAAAATGCCACAGTTAAGATTAGCAGTAATTTGAAGCTTAGTAATGCATGTGATGTGGTTGGCCTACAAAGTTATTGCAAACTTTATCAAGAAAGCATGAAAATGCACCCCCAAAAAATTAAGCAAGCATCATTTTGCAAACATTTTGTATAGCTTCAGTGTTAATAATCACATTAAGATGGAAAACATAGAAATTTCACAACCTTGACTTTCGAATAGTGAACTAGCCCAAACTTTCCTAGAGAGGTGCAATGTTCCACAAATAATGCATCAACAAAACATAAATTCGGCAATCCAAATTACAACTAAATATTTTAAGAATCCAATAGAAACAAGAAGACACTTTCAGGGGCTTGAATGTAAGATTTCTTGTTCACCACTGTATTTTTCCTTTCATTAATAAAAGTTGTCTTGATCAAAACAGAAAACAAATGAATGGCAAATTGTGGTGGGCACCTTGAACATCTATGTAGGAAAGCTTGCACCCAACAATAAACAATGTAGATGGTTTATCTATGTTTTGTTCAATCTGATTGAAATTCCATGCCACTTGTTTTATCCCAAGCATAGCTCCTCTTGTTTGTGCTGCCCAAAGTGAGACCTATATGTAATTTCAATAAAAGCCTCGTTTCTCATATAAAAAAATGCTGCACTAGTCTATAAAACCAACCCATCATCAAGACAATTGCATTGCACAATACCCCAATCCACTTTACCACTAAAAGTCCAAAACATTTACTCATAAGCATCCTAGGTCACACATTAAATCATCATTGGCATAATCAGTTTAAAAAAATTTAGGTAGTAAATTCTTGCCAAAGCATTATATTTAACATACAAACAGAGTTAAGTAGAGTCGTGAATCCATAACCATTTCTAAAATTAAACGAAAGATCATCACAGACTTTTTTCAAAACCACGACCACATAGCATCACCGAGTTTACAATTTACCAAGCAACTTTTCCAACTCTAATCAAAATTCAAACATAAGCATGATCCATCTCACATAGGGGTGCAACTTGGGTTGGGCAACCCGAATTCAACCCGAAAAAATTAGGGTTTGGGCAAGAGTTTCTAATACTTGGGTTGTGCTTGAGTCAAAAAATCTCAACCCGAATTCAATTTGGGTTGGACTCGGGTAAAGACCTAGCGAACCCGAGTTCAACCCGAACCCGACAAATTAAAAAAAAATTACATATATATATAAAGCATTAGCACTGATTTTTTATTTTTATTCTATCGTTCTTTGCCTCTCTCGTTCTCTTAACCTCTCTCGTTCTCTCAGCCTCTATCGTTAAAAACTTGGTTGAAATTATTGGTTGTTAATTTAGGTGAATATTATGTAATATATGTATAAGGTTTAGAACAACAAACCTATTTTGGGCTCTACCTGAATTGAACCCGTAAAATAGCCCGAAATCATCAACCCGAATTCAACCCAAACCCGCCTGAATTAAACTCGAGCAGTACTCGGGTTGAGTTCCCCAACCCGAAGTAAGGTCAGGGTTAGGGTTAGGGTTAAGGTTAGGATCGAAAATTATATACTTAGTATTGGGCTAGGGTTGATTGTCCAACCCGCCTGAGTTGCACCCCTAATCTTACACAACTAAGCTAAACAAAGAATAAGATATAATTGAAGTGTAACAAATGCATAGACAGGATGGACAGGCAATTAGCGATGGGTAGGGATACAGAACATTCAAATGGATTTAAGCACAATACATAAAACACAATAAAAAACATTTAACTTATGAAAAGCACAGAAAAGAATGGAAAAACGAAACAATTCATCGTGAAAGATTTCAAGAACAAATTCATAGCCTGAATTCTAGTATGCAATTTCTCATCTCCATCAGCAAAGATTCCATCAAATTTAATTAGTTGTGTCGTCAACATTTCAATCAAATTCAACAGAAATGTCTAACACTTTTTTCCACCACATAAACTTGCAATCTATAGGCCATTTGCTAGCCGCATTAAGGTTTCACAAGCAAGCTCACAAAATCTGAATATATCATTTTGTGGAACAATCCATTAAGATAATTGAGAGGGAAAATGCATGAGAGAGTAGATATGAGAGGGATAATAACAGAGAGTTTATAAAGAAAGCAAGAGAAAACTTAAATATAAAGTATATTAACAGATACACCTCCTACAGGAACAAACTGTTGATGAGCATTGAATATTTTCTACAATTTCTAAACCACAAACCTAATCAGTAATTGCACCAAGGTGAACTGTAGGCAGTATGGAAGCAATTGGATGCAAAGGTCAAGCGGCTTTGGCTAAGATGGCTGGTGGCACAGGTTACTATGGCACTGCTCCACCACATATGATGCCTTACAGCATGCCACATCAGGAGAGTACTACTAAATTCTCTCAGGCATTTTCTCAAACAGGTGGAGGGTGGAGAGGCTGATTGTGGTGTCGTGAGGTATGCGTGTGAGATTTGCTTGAGGGGGAGAGAGAGAGAAATGAGAAAGGGAGGGAGGCACAAAGATTACCTGTCGCCGGTGATTCGTCGGTGCTTTCTCTCGGATTGGCAGAGCTCAATGGCGCANAAGGTTTAGAACAACAAACCTATTTTGGGCTCTACCTGAATTGAACCCGTAAAATAGCCCGAAATCATCAACCCGAATTCAACCCAAACCCGCCTGAATTAAACTCGAGCAGTACTCGGGTTGAGTTCCCCAACCCGAAGTAAGGTCAGGGTTAGGGTTAGGGTTAAGGTTAGGATCGAAAATTATATACTTAGTATTGGGCTAGGGTTGATTGTCCAACCCGCCTGAGTTGCACCCCTAATCTTACACAACTAAGCTAAACAAAGAATAAGATATAATTGAAGTGTAACAAATGCATAGACAGGATGGACAGGCAATTAGCGATGGGTAGGGATACAGAACATTCAAATGGATTTAAGCACAATACATAAAACACAATAAAAAACATTTAACTTATGAAAAGCACAGAAAAGAATGGAAAAACGAAACAATTCATCGTGAAAGATTTCAAGAACAAATTCATAGCCTGAATTCTAGTATGCAATTTCTCATCTCCATCAGCAAAGATTCCATCAAATTTAATTAGTTGTGTCGTCAACATTTCAATCAAATTCAACAGAAATGTCTAACACTTTTTTCCACCACATAAACTTGCAATCTATAGGCCATTTGCTAGCCGCATTAAGGTTTCACAAGCAAGCTCACAAAATCTGAATATATCATTTTGTGGAACAATCCATTAAGATAATTGAGAGGGAAAATGCATGAGAGAGTAGATATGAGAGGGATAATAACAGAGAGTTTATAAAGAAAGCAAGAGAAAACTTAAATATAAAGTATATTAACAGATACACCTCCTACAGGAACAAACTGTTGATGAGCATTGAATATTTTCTACAATTTCTAAACCACAAACCTAATCAGTAATTGCACCAAGGTGAACTGTAGGCAGTATGGAAGCAATTGGATGCAAAGGTCAAGCGGCTTTGGCTAAGATGGCTGGTGGCACAGGTTACTATGGCACTGCTCCACCACATATGATGCCTTACAGCATGCCACATCAGGAGAGTACTACTAAATTCTCTCAGGCATTTTCTCAAACAGGTGGAGGGTGGAGAGGCTGATTGTGGTGTCGTGAGGTATGCGTGTGAGATTTGCTTGAGGGGGAGAGAGAGAGAAATGAGAAAGGGAGGGAGGCACAAAGATTACCTGTCGCCGGTGATTCGTCGGTGCTTTCTCTCGGATTGGCAGAGCTCAATGGCGCAGATAATATGCTTGAAGGTATAACTTATCGGTTCGCTTACGAGCCTAAAGTTAGAAATGAATATTAGAGATGTATATATAGAGAGATATATACATATAGAGCTGCATATCAATTGTTAACAGAGAGAGAACAGGTCTTACACGGAAATATAAGAGCTGGAAAGACAGATCGAACACCGATCGAAATTTCCGATCCAACACCATGAAAAATCGAAGAGAAAGAATAGGTGAGACGACCAATCTCTGTAAATCAAACACACCATACAACATTCAATCAAATGGAACTGAATCGAATCCCTGAATCCTAATTAGCCAGTATAATTTTTACCTCAGATCTGAGAATTGTGTAAGACTGTTGATACTTGAGGTAGAGCTGAAGTGGAAAAGACGCTAGAGGTTAACCAACGCTGTAACAGGAGGAGAGAGAAGGAGCGGCTGCCATGGTGTTGAAACAGTAGATGTGGGGGCTATGGTCCACGTGAGAGAGTGTGAGAGTCTGCTTATGGTTCACTTGAGAGTGCGAGTGCGAGTGCGAGAGAGAGATAGAAGAGGAATTAAATTTAAGGGTTTGTTTGGTTGCAGTATTAATAGGTGCATTGTAGAGTTCATATATATATATTTTAGTTGGTTATTAGAATGGCATTTAGTTTGTGGATTTTAATATTTATTTGATTATTTTGTTGTTCAAGTTCTACTCTGGTATTAAATTTTTAGAATATTTTGATGTCTATTTTTTCTCCTCGAAACCGATTTAGGAAAGTAACATGTTAACATTCTTTACACATCGAAATCGACGCAGGTGTTCAATACCCATCTATTTTCCACAGGTGTTAAAAAATTGATTTTTAACTCTTTTTTAGCTAACTAGATTTTGTTTTATAGTCTTTCTTATTTTATCTGTTTCAATAGTCATGCTCTTTTGAATAACTATATGAGTGTATTACTCTTTTAGACATACAGAAAAAAAAAATAAAGAATGTCACACCTTTATTGAAACTATTTAGGTGCACACGTGGATTGCACGTGAACCATTTAAAACAATAAACACATTATATAATATAGCAGCGATGACTCAAGAAAGGACACCCAAGGAAAAGTTGGGTGCTCTTATATTGCAATATAATTTAGGCTCGTGCAATTTCTACAATACTCAAAGGTGGAAGGAAGCTAACTCTTGTTCATGAGAGTTCAATAATGGAGTTATACAAAAGTTTGAAGACATTGTTTTCCTATCTTTAATAGAAGCAAATTTTTATACTTTAAATGAACAATATTAACAGCATAACAGGTATGGGGATTTGAGAGTGTACATTCCCCCTTCTTGTCGACCATTTGCTGCCATATTTAAGAATGGTCATGTGCATAGCACACTTAAAAGCTATTTTAGAAATGCATGGTGAGGGAGTATAGGAGAAATAAGGTCCACCAAAATTACAACTATCAATATTGTATTCTCGCATTTTATCTCATAGAACACATCTCCAAAAACATACCAACCTTATGGGCAACTATGCAAAAACTGTAACTGATATTAGGTGAAATTGTGATAGACACAAACGAGTAAATTCGAACTAATCTTGTCAAAATTTTGAAATAAACAACATCTGGTTCACTTTCTTTTGGTTCCATTCCTATATGTGACTAAGTATACAAACTCTGATTCACTTCCTTTTGGTTTCATTCTGATGTGTGATTGAGTCTTTATTTCTTGAAATTAAATTTTAAATTAATAAAATTAATTATGAATTGAATGTTAATTGAACATAATAGAGTATTGATTTGGTGAAATTTTGTTAATTTGATAAAATTGAAAGTCAATTTAGTGTGTGATTGATGAAATTAAATATTAATTTGGTTCTAAATTAATCAAGTGATACCAATTTGATAAAATTAAATTTAAAATTGACAAAATTAAATGTTAATTGATTGAAATTGAAGGTCAATTTGGTGTTAATTTGTTAAAATGACATTTTAAATTAATAAAGTTGAATAATAACTTAATGTGGATATGATTAAATTAAATGGTAATCGGATAAAATTCAATATTAACTCAATAAGATTGAATGTTGTTAATTTAATAAAATTAAAAGTCAATTTAGGGAGTTATTGAAGAAATTAAATATTAATTTGGTTTTAAATAAGTAAAGTGATATTAATTTGATATTTAAAATTTATAAAACTAAAATTTAATTGATTGAAATTAAAGGTTAATTTGATGTTAATTTGTTTAAATGACATTTAAAATTGAATATTTGATGTCAATTTGATGAAATTGAACGCTAGTTGAATGAACAACAACCTACTCAGTGCATAATACTCCCTTAACTTCTCCGAGAATAACTCATTGTCTAGCAAATCCACACTCCATATTTTACAAAAGCACAAAGATTGATATGTACAAATCAATATCGTGTACAACTACTGCAATGATTGGAGAAATCAACTCATAATACATACATCAAGTTCTCCTTAAAAGTGTAAAATAACCCTATTGAAAAGGAAATCTTCATATGTAAGATGTAATTACATTGATTCTCTGCTCTGCCCAACTAATGAAACTCATCATATCCACTCCTGTTGGAGGGATAATTGGAGGTAATCTTGGCAATGACGATGGAACAGTGATATAATATGTTTCTTTCAATTTTTAATTAAGAATTTATCATAAACAGATTATCACGTAGAGCTGAAATTTCTTAAATGTCTAAGTTATTGTCAAAACATTTTAGCCAGATTCTTCTACTACTATTTATATTGTCGTTCAATGTCTGTATATATTTTCACACAGGCCTATAATCAAACAAGAAAAAAGACTATTTTCTAGCCTAGAAAGAAAATGAAAATGCACAAAGGAACTGTATTTATTTAGAACAAAAATACATTTCAAGCAGGAGAGAATCAATTACGTATTACGTATTCAAGCAGCTTGTTGGTTTTTGCAACGTAGAGATGGAGGCAAAACTACTTGAATTTGTGAAGCAATAAGGTATCAAAAAGTGACCGCCCACTGTAGATATGTGGACTCGAGTTTGTTCAACTATTAATTTATAACTGATCCTCGTAGTGGACTGAATATTTGTGTGTTGCCTGGCTTTGAATGGAGCAAGAAAATGTAAGATGAAACCATTCAAATTCCAAGGGCTAGTTAATATATTCAATGTCAAGAATATGTATAGTTAAAGGTTATAAATTAGTTAATGCCACCAGGTGATGAATAAATGTGAATCCTTAGTAACAATTAATGGTGTAATTGAATGGATAGAATTTGTCTCAAGAGTCAAAGAATTTAGAACAAATACGGTCAATAGAAAAAAAATAGTTTGGTCAAACTCTGAAAGTGAAAATTTTGGCACTATAACTGAGACAAAAATTCGACGTAGACCAATCCGATGATGATGGCAATTGGTGCTTGTAGCGTGTCAAGTGTTAGGCTTCGGTGCAAGATTTTCTGCATCCTTTATCTCAATTGTTGGCTTGACGCTTAAATATGAATATTTATTTAAAAATAAAATAGCAGCATAGCAGTCATTAGAATTTATTCAAAGTGAAAGTAACAACAAGCAGTCACCAACTCAATAGTCCAAACAACTATAATAATTACCTATAATTTAATAATATTATTAATAACTACACAATGATAGGATAAACATTAGCTATTTTTTAAGGCTATTTCGGTCAAACAAAAGTTTTTTAATTTTGTTGACATTTAGAAGTAGTATAGATATAGATAGATAGATGTTGTGTATTAGGCTAGTTGAGTAGCAATTTGCATTTCCTTGGCTCTGTGACATAAGGATACTTTATTAATAGGTTGGTGTTTGTGATCATGTGGAGCTTTCTTCTTTATTATTGCTACACTTTGACCAGCATTTGTTTTTTGTGTCTCTCTTAGGCAATAGAGGAATGAAGTTTTTGAAACTAAAGACTTCAATGTAAAGCTCATTACTTGGTACAGGTGAATTGACTTGCAAATATGATTGATTGTGTTGAATATATGTGTTTGCATAGGTCAGTCTAATATTTTCAATTTATAGGCTATTAAGGGAGGATGAGATAATACTATGTACACCGGTGGTTGTCTCATATAATGAGAAGAAAAGAGAAATTTGTTCCTTGGCGACATAAGGGAACTATTAGTTCTAATATTTTGGCTTCTCTTTGATTTTTTTTTATTGTATTAGGATTTGTTTTTTTTTAAGCAACCTTTAGGTTTCAATTAGAAAGTATGTAAATTGTGTATACAGGATGACATTTTCATAGGTTTTATTATAGGAAATTTTGCAATTTTTTTTTTAATTTATTGCAACGGGCTTAAATGAATTATGTGTGTCACTTTTCTCTAATAATGCTATTTTATTTCTTAAAATTAACAACTTTTTTTGTTACACCGTGACTTTAGGCATGAGCATTAACTAGTACTACTCTAATATAAAATGTCAACAAAAGTAAAAAAAATTTAATTGATTATTATGTCCCTATAAAAATAGTTAAAATCAACTATATCCTTATGTATCCAATATTTATTTATTAAATCTCTTCCTCTTACTTGGTGCTCTTTTCTTTGGCTTCACGACTTGTTGACCACATTATAGAATTGTTTTACTTATTAATTTTATTTTCATGTTTTTCTCCTTTTGGCATATATAGGTGAGATATTTTAACTTTAGGTCACATAATTTGTTGCATGGTGACTACTAGACTTACAGGTTTGGCAGAGCAGTTATATTTTCTCAAGATTATTTTGGTTTCATCAAGAATCAAATCCTAATGCCCTTGATAAACAAAACATTTTATGCTTTATATGGTGATGGCAACAAAGGAGTATCATTGTGTTGTAAGAAAATGTATTTCAAGAACATGCAAGTTGCACCACCAGAAGAGGAATTCTAGAAAAAATATATTAGAGAGGGATAGAAGCCCTCAATTGAAATTTTCAGCAACAATTGTCTTATGCTTTCTTTAGCTTATTTTTCATTGCAGAGTTTCAACTCTTCTATTTGGCTCTTCCATTACTAAAATTAGACGTGTGTGTTTGGACATCATTCTTTTAACTTACAGAGTATTGATTGCTATAATCATGATTTATACGCAATGATAACTGCATGGGAGATTTTCTGCAATAGATTGAGATAGCGATCCACTCGATGATAAACCTGAAACAACCACAAGGTCAAAAAAAAGGGTCGAGTGAGCATCTGGCTTATTCCCTTCGAAGCCTAAATCAGTATCGGTTTGGAGGCTTGAGTATAGTGTATTAATTCTCTCAGTTTAGTCTTACGTACCTTTGTTCATCTTTCTGAAAAGTATTTATACCTGGATTAACAATGAGTGTCAAAGCATTGAGGTCTCATCTCAACATTTAATGTCTCACACTCTTACTCATGCGTAATGAGTGTTTTCTACTTAGATCTTTGCGCCTAGCTTACTCAGGCTATAAGGTGACATCTTGGCACATGCCGAACATTTATGGCATATTCCCGATTAGTTGTTTGCTGATTGGGCTCTGATGCGTACCCCCGAGGATTCAATTCTCGAGGAACAGTACCCTCGAGGGTATATAGTCGACGTCATAGCCATTAATGATCAGCAATCATGACTGTTGGTTTTTGGATCTCGAGAGTGCAGGGGCTCATTAATAGCCTTGTCTCAGTCACTCACATCGTCATAAGTGTGCTATCAAGTCACCTTAAATGTTGGTGTCGATACATGTACTCGACTCCTCTGAACCATTACTCCTCAGCTCCAGTCCTCGGCGTCTGTTGAGCTCCATAACAGCTATATCTTTATATGTGTCGATCTGGGGGCTGATGAACTACCTAAAGTCCCATCAACAACGATTAAAAAAAAATCAAAGGCCTGTTTGGTTTACATCTCAAAAAATAGTATTCGAAAATTATTTTTGAGAAGAGTTTTAAGAAAGTGTTTTTAAAAATTCTTAGATTACAAAACATGTTTGGTTATATATTTTTGAAAATAGTTTTAAAAAATAAAAATTATAAAATTTATTTGGACAATAATCTACAATTTTTCCACATTTTCTCAACTCTCTCTCTCTCTTTCTTTCACTGTGTATCACCCAACACCCACAACCAAAAACCACCATCAATCCCAACACCCACAACCACCATCAACCCAACAACTACCATCAACCCAAACCGAGAACCATCCAAACCCACCACCAAGACCACCATCCAAACCGAGAACCACCCAACAACCACAACCACCACCATCACGCAAATCGAGAACCACCTAACACCCGTAACCACCACCAACCCACACCAAGAACCACCCACTACAAAGACCACCACCCTAAACCAAGAACTACCCAACACCCCACAACCACCACCAACCCACACCAAGAACCACCAAATACCCACAACCACCACCACCACCCTAACCGAGAACCACCACCCAACACCCAACATTTACAACCACCACCAAAGGATCTGTACTTCCAGTCGCCGGATCTGTACTTCTAGTCCCCGGATCTATGCTTCCAGTCACCGGATTTTATGGGTTGAAGACACAGTCATGGTGTCGGCACAAGAGAGAGAGAGGTCAAAGAGAGATGAGGGAAAAAGAATGCAAAAAAAAAAAGCTTTTATATTGATACAATGAGCGCACAGTAAATAGATTTGTGCGTTTTTCGTATTTTCAAAATCTTCAAATAAAAGCCAAAAAAAAAAGCCTGACTTGTTTTTCTGTTTTTGTGTTCTAAATTTTATTTTTTTCGAAAATTTTGAGAATAAAAAATTGTTTTGCAGATGTTAACCAACACATAGCCCAAATATTTTGTTTATTTTAGTTGGTCTTGAATTTTCTCTCTTTTAACGGAAGAATATGTGTGATATTTGTCATAACTATGCACAACTGAGGCAAAAACTTGAAAATAATTCACATATAACATACATGTATACCAATTAATAAATAAATAGTATAAAATAGAATATACTTAAATAAATCTATCTGACAATCTTAAAATAAATTTTATCGAATAGCCATCAATATTATCCTCAAAATCATTTATATTGCAAAGTACCGGCGTACCTGTTATTAAAACCTTTTAGCCTAATCACTTTTGGACCAGGACCGGACCACGCCTCCATGAGGAATCAGAGAAGCCTCTTGTCCTCAACTCTTAACGCTCAACATTCTCTCTCTCACAGTCTCGCTCTAATCTCTGTCGTCTGGAATCAAAGAAGCCTTCGTCGTCGACGGTGAATCAGTGGAGCCTTCTAGAGTTCTGGTAAGCCCCTTTCCTATCTCATTCTCTCTCTTTCTCTCATAGTCTCGTTCTCTCACAGTCTTACTCTCTCTCTTTCTCCCCAAATTTGAGAGATTATTTTTTACCCTAGTTTATTTCAGAGATCTAGTATTTTTTGACCCTAAATCCCCAAATTCGAAACTCTGGTCCGATTCTGACAATCGGAATCGGAGTAGAGGCAGAGTCAAAGATATTATACGTTGGAGTTGGAGTTGGAGTCGGAGTCGGAGTCGAAGTCAGAGACAAAAAATCATTCCGCCAAGAGTCGGAGTCGAAAATCGGAGTTCATGGTTCTGACTCCATTGGAGTCGGTGCCCACCCCTGCTGGTTGCAAACAATATTACGAATTATTTATAGTCTTATTTCAAGTGCTTATCTAAATAATACATTATAGATAATACATTATATTCGTACTATTGAGCTGATTATAATACCACTTGGGAAGGTGGTATTATAGTCCAATTCAAACGTGTTAAGTTATAAATTTATTATTTTACCCAATAGATAAAAAAAAACATTAATAATCCCACATTTAATCCGGTGTCTTACCAGACATTAGATTAATGTGTAATATTTTTGTCATATATTTAATCTTGTATTGAATTTGATTAACCTGGATTACCTAATATGATCCATTCTTTTATAATGCAATAACTGAACGAGTCCAGAGGTTGACTAAAGAGAAAGAGAGAGAGGGTATGCGAAGCAAAATTTGGACGGGAATCTAAATTTTAGGGAGTTAATATCAACCCTTAGAAATTTGGATAAATCTGAACTGTAAAAATCAAAAGTCATTGTTTATATTTTTAAAATTTGAATTGTCTCGTAATTTATTATATAGATACTATAGGTAACTCATGCTTTGCAATGTGAATGATTTTGTGAGGGATGTTAGTGGCCGTTAGATGAATCTATTTGAGACTATCAAATGAATTTATTGAAATCTGCACTGTTTTATATTATAGATATGTAAAATATTGTAACTGTGATATAAGTTTGAAGGAAGAGAGTAAATCTACATGTGTTTATACAAAATAAATAATACTTGAAAAATACTTAAAAAGCAAAAAAAGATTAATACACTTTTATGCAATGGATTCAATGATTTATATCAACAGCCCTGACCCCTGATTCTTTATTGTTCTGCAGAGTATCAGCGAACAAGTTGCTAATTATTTGAGGGATCCGAGCTGAATGATTAACGGAATGCAGCAGAGGAGTGCAGCTATTTCTATATTTGGAACTGTAAGTCCTTATCTTCATCCAAACATTGAATGAGATGTGGACAATGTGTGCATACTCTGCTTTACATGTTATATCGTTCATTGTTGTTAGCAGCTTCTGGATTTGGTTGGCAATCTTAAGAAACCTGTTTCCAACTTATTCTAATCCGAGACTTGAGTTAGTCACTCTAATTTTTATTTTTTTAGGCTATATTTGGTAGCCCCAGAAAAAAAAAAAAAAGCATTGAAATGTTGTGTGCAATTTTTCACAAATGTTTCCTGTGTTGGCTCATTCATTGGAATCACTCTTCTAATGTATAAAGTACCCTTCGATAATATATGTCAAACAAAGGAGAGCAATTTTATTTCCTAGTTTGTGCAAAGATGGTCCTAGTATACTGAGAAGTCTCTAAGGATAAACCCTATAGTGAACTTCTCTATAGTAAAATTATTAATCGATTATTCGTTTGGGAAGGAAAGCAGGTTTTGTATGTCAAGAAATTTGTGCCTACTTTCTGTATAACTCCTACCATTCAGTAGGTGTGGCTTGGAAAACTTTTGAGTTTGGAGTTTACATGGGCTTGTGTGAATTCTAAATGTCATGTAAATTGTTGAGCCATTTTTTATTTAGTTTTTCCCTTATTTGTTCTTTGGAAATCTTTGGCTCAGCTTATAATCCAGTTCATGAAGTAACACATATCACCATGCATTGCCATCTTGATGGTGCCAATCCATACTGCTTTTTTGTAGATATCATAAAATCAGATGAATATAAATTATTTTATCGTATGAAAATGTTTTTTCCATGTGAGGCGTTATGAAAGTTTCATGGATCAGAGTCGTCAGACAATATACTGATTCCTTAACTCTATTCAGGACCGCAAGGCAGATGGTGACCCTGAACTTCCGGAGGTGGGAAATGAGGTTGGTGGTGGGGGTGGGGGTGGTGTTGCTCAGTATTGGCCGTGGGCCGCTGCGAGCGCTGCCCAACTGGCATGGGGAATTTCCGCCTTTAGGAGAGGATACGCCGGCGATTCTCGTTTGATGCCCTTGAAGGCCTTCGCTGTTGCCTCCCTCTTCCTCGGCGCCTCCTCCACAGCCGCTTTTGGAACGCTCCGTGCCTCTGGCATACACTCAGTTTGTTATCTCTCTCTCACTCTCTTTAAGTTTCTAATTTGCACCTAGGGTGTAAATATTTTTGTTTTTTGGGTTTTTGCCTAGGGTGTACGCATACAATTAATGCTTTGATGCTGTTTCTTCTTACATATTTGAGAAAAATTGAAGTAGAATAAAGATAGAAAAAGATTGTTTAATTTAGTGTTTTGAAGTAGAACCAATGTTTTGAGTAGTTTGGAGAGTTATTACATTGTTTAATTTGTTCCTTACAGAAGTCATTTGGGTTTTGATGGGTGTAGAAACCATGTTCAGAACTTGCACTGAACTAATCAGCTTGTGTTTTTGGTCTAATAGCAATGGTTGGCTACTAAGAATCAGCTACCAGGTTCATATCACATCATGGGTGTTTTGGGGTGTGGTTAGTGTGAGGGGTTGAATTTTTGTTAGCGTTAAATCAGTTGTTTATGTTAGCTATTTTATGGTTTTTCTCCCTCCATAAACCGGTGGTGTCATTGACATGTTTTGAGAATGGATTATTGGAGATCATTTACCTGTGCTTTCAAGCAAACTGACTGTATTCTTTTTACTTCCAAGAACAATAATCAGGATGTGTCGTGTTTGGCCAGAGTAGATTTGGGTGGAAAGGAACAGAAATCAAGGGCAAAATTTCCCCCTTTCATGTTTGATTTGGAGGTGAAGTTTCAGTAATCTTAATCAACTCCTTTCCTTCTTGAACCTTCCTGCTCTGCAAAAAAAAAAAAAAAAAAAAAACAATGCCTATTTGTTGGTCTTCACTCAATAACAAAATCTTAAGCCTTCCATGCTTCCATTTGACACCATCTCTTTGTTTATCACCCTTAAGCTCTGGCAGTCTTTGAACTAAGATTCCCACAATTTATTAGGTTTAAAATGATATTTTTTTCCATCTAAAGGTTATGAATTCTAGTACCTTTCTATCCCTTCCTATAGCTATATAACATTAGTTATCTTCTTGTTTGCGCTATTGCCAAATTGTACAATTTTGATTCCACAGCAACTTGAAAGTTCAAATAATGACATGGGCGCTCTTGCATTGAGTTTAATTTGTCTTGAACGATATGAATTAGCTAATGGAATAAAAATATCTAAATCTTTTCTTTCCATCCTCTTGCAATCTAGCAAAACCCATTTGTATATTTGATGCCATGTACCAACGTACACATGCACAAAGTATTCATATGGTGGGGCCACTACTAGGCCATCACTTACCACACCGACTTTGAGATTCAGGCCTACTATTTGTGGGAAGGATTTTGAACTAATAAAACAAAGTCTCTAAGTTGATTTGTTGGAGAGAGGCTTTGATATATATATCTGGAGTGGTGGTTTTGTTGCGAGTTTTGACAGAGTTGACAAAGGTTTTAAGACAATTGATGCCATTTTTGCTTGGAATTCATAGAATTCGAGGTGCTAGTGAAGTTTGTTAAGAATAGTAGTGTAGAATGTATAATTTGTTAATAGTAAGAAAGTGTATGTGTAATTCTTATTATTGTAGGTTAACTATAAATACAAATGATATATGAGAGTTAGGTTATGTTCTAAACCTCTCTGTTTTCTCTCTAAATATTGTTTTAGTCCTCCAAACTTAATATAGTATCAGAGCAAGAAATGATTCTAAATATATATTGTCTTTATTAATACTATTCATTATGTGGGCCTTGTTCGTGTGACTGTTGGTGGCGTTGTTGTGGTGGTAGTTTGGCCTTGGTTCATTGTCGTTTGTCTGTATAGCTTCGTGGCTGTGGTGTGTGGTGGTTGGTGGTGTTGTTGTGGTCTTCGGCGTGAGGCGTGAAGTGTTGTTGTGGTCTTTGGTAGTATCAAGGTGTGAGACTACTGTGGTCTTTGACGTGTAGTGGCTTTTGTCTTGGTTGCAGTGGTGTTGTGGTGGTGTGGTGTTTTCTATGGTGGTGGTGTGGCTGCTGGGACGTCAGCGACGCAGGTAAGGGTTTATTTTGAAACCCTAGTTAGACAAAGAAGACAAGACCCATCGGATCAGCTCCGGATCGGTTCAGCCCAGACCTGGTCCAACCCGAGGTCCAGAGCAAACTGGGTCCAGACCCTAACTAGATTGGTTCAAGGCCGGTTCAACCTCGTTTGGTTGATTCTAAGCCGGTTCAACCCCTGTTTGGTTTATTCTAAGTCGGTTCAGGCCGTTTTGAATCGGATTAGACTAGTTTCTTCTATTTTTGCTCCGATTCAGTGGCTCTGTGAGCTTGGTTTGCCCGGTTCAATGAGCCAGTATGCTTTTCCTGTCCAATTCAGAGGCCTAGAGAGGTCCTCCAGTCTGGTTCAGCTATCCAATAGGGTACTCCTGTCCGGTTCAACAGTCTAGAGGGGTCCTCCAGTCTGGTTCAGCTTTCCAACAAGGTTTCCCTCTCTGGTTCAGCGATTCGGGGACTTCCTCTTGCTCAGTTTGGTTGTCCAGCAGTAAGATTGCTCATAGAACCTAAACAAGATGCTATTGCTCCGTCTTTGCCTCCTCCCTCCACTTTTCCAATTATTCTTAATGGTCCTATGACTTCCGTTAAACTCAATGAGACTAATTATACTTTATGGTCCCGTTCTGTTCAAGTCTTTCTTCAAGGCAAAAGTTTTAAGAAATATTTGGTTAATCCTAAACCCAAGGAAGGTACTCATGGATATGATTAGTGGGAACAAGAGGACGCTCAGATAATTTTACCCATGCTTATAAGGTGTGCAAGGAGTACTTTCGGTTGGAGCAGGGTACTCTGAGCCTTGCGGATTATTACTCTCACGTTCGAGGAGTCTGTGAGGAGATGAAGATCTACCATTCATTTACTACTAATGTAGCAGTTTGGCAGCAGCAACATGAGGACTTGAATGTTGTTCGATTTTTGGTAGGATTGAAACCTGAATATGAGGCTATTCGTTCTCAGATTTTGGGTGGTTCAAGTCTTCCATCATTGCTTGAGGTTTTCTCTCGTTTACAACGTATCACATTGTCTACTCCTTCTGGGATTGATCAAGATGTCTCCACTGATCGCTCAACTCTTGTAGTTCCTAGTAGCCACAGTGATAGTCATCGTGGCGGACATGGTGGTCGAGGAGGTCGTACAAGAGGTCGTACGGGTGGTCGTGGGGGCTGTAGTGGATCCCGTTCCTGTACTCACTGTGGTCGAGGAGGGCATACTGTTGATTTCTGTTGGGATTTACATGGAAAACCTTTTGGTGTTGCGAATTAGGCTTCTTATCAGGATGATACCTCTGTTGTTGCTCCCATATCTTGATCAGCTCCACCAGACATTGGGTCAGTTACTATTACACTGGGTCGAGAGGACTATGTCTAGTTTCTGTCCCAACAACAGGTTGTACCATCTCCCTCCTCTGTTACTTTTGCCCGGTCAGGTACTGCTTCTACTTGTTTATTGTCCTCCATTCGCAGTCCCTATATCATAGACTCCGGCGCTTCTGATCACATGACTGGTGCGTCTGATATTTTTTTTATTTATCATCCTGCTACTTCCACACGTAGTGTTACTCTTGTTAATGGTACTTGTTCTAAAGTTTCAGGTTTTGAGACTACTCATTTGAGTCCTGATATGTCCTTATCTTCCGTGTTATTTGTCCCTCAGTTTCCTTTTAGTTTACTTTCTATTAGTAAGATTACTCATTCTCTCAATTGTTCTGTGACCTTTTGTCCATCTTATTGTGTCTTTCAGGATTTCAAGACGAAGAGGAAGATTGGTACGGGGCATGAAGCTAGTGGCCTATATTACTTTGATTTTGATTCACCTACTCGGGCTCTACAGACCTCGTTGTCTCCTTTTCAATGGCATTGTCGTCTTAGACATCTCTCTCTCCAGAATCTAAAGTGCCAAGTTTCCAATCTTAGTTGTTTGTCATCTTTGTCTTATGAAACTTGTCAACTTAGTAAGTATTACCGTGTGCCATTTCAGTCTAGAGTCCATAATCGTGTGTCTAGTCTATTTGAATTAGTCCATTCTGATATATGGGGTCCAATAAAGAATATTTTATCTAATAAATATCTTTATTTTTTGACATTTGTTAATGACTATTCTCGTGTGACTTGGTTGTTTTTAATGAAAGTTTGGTCTGAATTATTGTCTATCTTTGAGACTTTTCGTAAGGAAATAAAAATTTAGTTTGGTTGTCGTATATATACTTTACGTTTTAATAATGCTCGAGAATATGAATTTGATCATTTTTCAGCTTATCTTAATAAAACTGGCATTATTCATCAGACTTCTTGTGCTTACACCTCTCCACAAAATAGTGTTGCTGAACGCAAGAACCGTCATTTGTTGGAAGTAACCCGTGCCCTGTTATTCGAGATGCATATTCCCTGATATTATTGGAGTGATGTTGTTCTTACTGCTTGTCATCTTATTAATTGTATGTCATCCTCTGTATTAAATGGGCACAACCCATATTCTATCCTTTTTCTTGATAAGGCCTTATTTGTCCTGACTCCTAAGATTTTTGGTTGTGCCTGTTATGTTCACAATTTGGGTCTTGGGTTTGACAAACTTGACCCTCGAGCTACCAAATGTGTATTTCTTAGTTACTCACCCACGCAGAAGGGGTATCGTTGCTATAGTCCTTCTCTGCACCGATATTTTACTAGTGCCGATGTCACGTTTGAAGAATATGTTCCATACTTTTTAGTACTTTCTCAGCTTTTAGATTTGGACTTTGGATCCTTTTCTGTCTTACCTTCTCTTTCCTCATCTTCAGATATTCCGCTGTCCACTGTGTTACCATCTCCTTTACCTCTCTGTGTCTACTCTCGTCGTCCTTGCCCATCGACTGAGGTGCTCGTACCGTCTTCCTTACCTCCTTCTAATCTTGGTACATCAGGTAATTTAGACTCCTTACCTATTGCTCTTCGCAAAGGTACTCATTCATGTGTTACTAATCATCCCATTTCTCATTTTGTTTTATATAATGCCTTGTCTCCTGTCTTCTCCTGTTTTATTTCACAATTATCTGCTATATCTATTCCTAAGCATTTACAGGATGCATTATCTAATCCGGGTTGGAGGAAAGCTATGGAGGAGGAGATGGATGTTTTACATTATAATGGGACTTGAGATCTCGTTCCTTTACCCTCTGATAAACGAACTGTTAGTTGTCGTTGGGTATATACTGTTAAATTTCATCCAGATGGTTTTGTGGAACGTCTCAAAGCTCAGCTTGTTGCAAAGGGCTTTACTCAGACTTATGGTGTTGATTATGAGGAGACTTTTTCTCCTGTTGCCAAAATTTTCTCTGTTCGTATCTTGATTTCTTTGGCTGCTAATCTTGATTGGCTCTTGTTTCAGTTAGACGTCAAGAATGTCTTCTTACATGGTGACTTGGTTGATGAGGTATACATGGAGCAGCCACCTGGGTTTACTGCTCAGGAGGAGTATGGTAAGAGTGTATGTCGATTAAAGAAATCTTTGTATGGTTTGAAGCAGTCACCGAGGGTGTGGTTTGGTAGGTTTTCAGATGCAGTTTTAGAGTTTGGTCTTTTTCGATGTCAGACAGATCATTCTGTGTTTCATAGACAGACAGAGGGTGGATATGTTCTATTGGTGGTCTATGTAGATGATATTATGATTACTAGAATCATTCTGTGTTTCATAGACAAACAAAAGCTGAATATGTTTTATTGGTGGTCTATGTAAATGATATTGTGATTATTGCAAATGATTCTGAGGGGATTGTCAAGTTAAAAATATTCTTACAGGATTGATTTCATACGAAGCATTTGAGAAAATTCAAGTATTTTTTGGATATTGAGGTGGATTGATTTAAACAGGGTATTTGTTTATCCCAAAGGAAATATGTACTTGACATGCTTGAGAAAGTAGGTTTGTTGGGTGGTAGACCGATTGATGTTCCTAACGATTGATGTTCCTATAGATCCGAATCAGAAATTATTGATGGATGATGGTGCATTGTTTGAGAATCCGGGTCGGTATCGCAGATTGGTTGGGAAACTTAATTATCTCACTATTACTCGATCGGATATTTTCTATGCAGTCAGTATATTAAGTCAGTCCATGAGATGTCCTAGAGTACCACATTGGGAGGTAGTTACTCGTATTTTGTGATACCTCAAACGAGCTCCTGGACTTGGACTGTTATATCGAGCTAATGAACATCTTAGAGTGTAAGGTTTCTTAGATGCTAATTGGGCTGACTCTCTTTTTGATCGGAGATCAACCATTGGTTATTGTACTTTTTTAGGAGGTAATGTTGTCTCATAGAAAAGTAAAAAACAACCCATAGTAGTAAGATCTAGTGCTGAGGCCGAGTATAGGGCAATGACACATACGACGAGTGAGTTGACTTGGCTACTACACTTCCTTCAAGAAGTTGGGTTTCCAGTTCAACTTCTTTTACAATTGTTCTGTGACAATCAGATAGCTATCTATATCGCTGTCAATCTTGTGTTTCACGAGAGAACTAAGTATATTGAGGTTGATTGTCACTTTATTCAGGACAAGATAGTAGCTGGGGAGATTACAACTCCGTTTGTAAAATCTGAAAATCAACTTGCATATATGTTTACCAAAGTATTGAGTCGTACACGTCTTACAGCTATTTGTTGCAAGTTTGGATTATATGATGTATATAGTCCAGCTTGAGGGGGAGTATTAAGAATAGTAGGGTAGAATGTGTAATTTGTTGATAGTAAGAGAGTGTATGTGTAATTTTTATTATTGTAAGTTAAATATAAATACAAATGATATATAAGAGTTAGGTTATGTTCTAAACCTCTCTCTGTTTTCTCTCTAAATATTGTTTTAGTCCTCCAAACTTAACAAAGTTAATTAGGTTTATGTTGAAAATTGAAACCACTGTAATAGTTTTTTTTCCGGAAAGTTTTTACGGGTAGGGTTTGCCAGGCCCATGCATTAGTTCAACACAAGGCCGACACTTGAGCAAATAGCAAGCTCCCCCCCAAAAAATATTTTACTAGTGTGTAAGACAATGTTTTTATATCAGATATTAAATTGATAAGAACAGATACTATACTTACATAGCCAAAAAGCCAAAAAAAGTATAAAATCACTTTAATAGTTGGTCCTGCCAGATTTTGACATCAATCATAGATGATGATACAAGCCTCTATTATCACAACTCAACTATTGCACAGTAGCTATGCATTGCCTTCACAAAATCTTTGCCAGAATCCTCAAACACTCACCTGCAAAGCATCATGACTCAACACCTTAGGATACCAACCAGCAGTCAAGCAGCTGTTATGAATGATCTGATCGGTAGTCAAGGAGATGGAAGAAGAAGAAGAGAAACTGGAAGAATGGGTGGTGATGGTGGACAGTGTGTCGAAGGGTATTTGGTAGGGTGTTGATAAGGGATGTGGTGTTGGTGTTGGGGTTTAGAAAACTCCACATAGACACACGAGGGTGGAAGCGTGGTCTGGGGGTGGGGGTGGGGCGATCGGAATATGTTGGTTTTGTCATGCCAGGGATTGGGAAGGGTGATTCAGTGTGGACCTAAATTTAGAAGTTTGATGTCACCTAGCATAGAAATATAATTCCACATACACTACATTTCTTTGTATTTATTGGATGGCAAAGGGAGCATAAGTGGCTTTATGGGATGGCATTTTTCAGGGTAATAAACTCACTGGTGGCAATTTTTTTATGCAGGTGGAAGACATGAAAGAAGTGGGTGCTGGTATAAGGACTGGACTTGGGGTACCTCGAAGGGCACAAGATGAATAGATGTTATATAAAGAGCATTGTAAATCTGTAGCCTTCAAATTTTTTGACCAAGAGATAGATATTTACTCTTTCTACTTTTCACTCTGTGAAATCCATTTTCAACAAATAAATCCGAATGATGGGGAGGAGACACAAAACTCAAATTGTTATTATTATTATTTTTGTGTGTGTTTGTAGTTTTTTCCTATTCAAGCAGTGAGAAGCCCTCACAGATTTGGAAGATAAAAAGCAAGCTGGTAGGTTCTTAACAATCTGATGATTCCAACAGGTCAACTCTTTCTAAATCTACCCCTCCAATCCCTTTTGCTTAAAAAAGAGGGGAAAGAAAATGGTAGGAAATTGCTAGAACATTTTGAATTCTTAACTTAAAGAGCATCTCTAGCAACAAAAGTTAGTTTAGTTACTCAAAAAATAATATTTTTTATTTTAGTTACTCACTTTTTCAATACACAATTTAATATATTTTTTTATAGTTTTAACTATTTTCTTTAAATATCATTTTTTATTCTTTTTGTATTATTTTTTTGTGGGAATCGTGAGAGAGAGAGAGAGAGAGAGAGAGAAAATTTTAAAGTATTTATACATGTTACAGTGATGTTTTAGCAAAATGTTATTTTAGATACTTTAGAGGTTCTCTTGAAGAGAAATATTAGGGTAAAATAGCTAAATTTTGAAATTTTGTTTGTGTACTTTAGCTACTCTCTTGAAGTTGTTCTTAGCTTACCACAAGGGTGATTGAGATTAATCTAATTACATTTCATTCAACTCAATGGTTATTGGTTAATCCCAGTTGTAAAGTTGTACCCATCCCATCTTGTCTCTGCAACACAAAACGATTAATTGTCACATGATTAAGTGGGTTTAGGTGAGACTTTAATGAGTGCGATTGGTAAACGGGTGAGCTTATTAGACCTGCTTAATAAATGGATCGTATTCAAGGGAGATATATAACTCGTTTATCACTTGTTTAAATAAAATTAATATAATAATAAATTAATAATTATTTTAATTTTTTAGTCAGGATAATTTATCCATTTTAATAATTAAACCTGTTAAATTTAGTTTTTTGATGAATTTATTTTTATCTATATCTATATCTATTTTATATTATTTATAAATGTTAACATCTGTGAAAATTGTTTAATTTTTTATTTTATCTCTAATTATTACAGTAAAATCAATTATATACACTTATATATTTTTATTTAATTTTTATTTTTTACTCCTATTCAACTTTCAACTTATTTTGGACTATTTTACAAGGACTTATAAATTTTTTTAAACTCATTTATTAGTAGTACAGTTATATACAAAATATACCAAAATTTCTTGATTATTTGAGAGAGTATTGTTGGTTGCACACTTAAAGTGTTTATTTGAGTCTGGTGGTGGACTGGTGACCTCAATCCCAATTCATGACTTTGGCCCAGGCCAAATTCTAAGAAGTTTAAGAAGATTAGAGTACGTGGTGAGTAATTATTAGAATACTCACTTTCTAACATCAGGACAATCTTTAATTTTACTTACCTTTTGTAACTATCATCCCCGAATGACTAGTGCCTTTACCTTCATGTCATCGACTCAATTAAGGCTCTGTGCCTATAAATTGTAAGCTTCCTCTACATAAGAGGACACTTTTTTGTATCTCTCTACACACCTCTCCATAGTTATCTCTCTCTTAATTACCACACCTCTCCCAGAGCTCACCTTTACTTTCTCTCTTACCTTATTTTATTAATAAAGATTCTTTGGCCACCGTTGTCGCTTTCGCAGTGGAATAGGTCTCCTTGACCAAATCACTATACATCTGTGTATTGACCCAGTGTTTGCCTTTTATTATTTATTTCTCTATTAATTGTCTATTAATTACACTATATCATACACTTGACTGTTGATCGTGCATAAATCCGTTTTGTGCATCATCAACGATAATGACAACATGGGATCATTGTGGGAAATAGGGCTTCTAAAATACAACTCTGAAAGATTATGCACATACATCCTCTATGGAAAGGTATTCCTCAGTTTTATTATAAACATTTTTAGCATCAGGTTGTTTTTGACACGTTTGCAGATAACAAACAACAAATGATTTGTAATCCACAGATCCTCCAACAAGTTGCAAAGGGTGATAGGAATCAAACTGTATTAACAGTGTCTGCAAGGCAACGTAGTATGTACCCCAGACCAGCTCTCTCCGTTAGCTTTTCATGAATTTTTAGGCATTGATCACACGGGGGCGATCTCCAGTAGACAAGTCTCTATATAAGTACCTGTGAATAATAATAACCCCCGATCATTGATGTGCCAGATGATATGCAAAACAACTATGCTATGTGGCATCTAGTTCTGGATGAGATTTACTAACAGCATATACTTGTATATTCATGTTTGTTTTTGACTAGAAATAAGATTAAAAATGGTGCAACCCCACGTCTTACTTTCGAATGTCAACTCAATATTTTACCACGTGTCAACATCTGTGGAGAAGATTTTTTTTTTTTTTTTTATAGTCAAAGACCTCGAGAGGATTTAAAAAATAGAAAAATATTTCTAATGGCACAAACATAAACCAGTCCAAACCAAACGAAATTCAGGACAAACCAGGACAGCAGGTGTTATATGTGTAAATACCTATTAACACAGAAGCTTATAACTCAATCGTTTAAGTATCAGTATCAAATAACTTCCACTGTTCTATCATGCTAAGCAGCTTTTTGGCCCTTTTTCTGAAGTTTCAAGCTGATCCGAAGGTCAGCCTAGTATCCATAGATATCAGTCAAATGTATTAGCATACACCAAACAACACAAATAAGTACTCAGCATACTATCATGTTGATAGTCTTCTTTTAAAAAATAAAATAAACGAAAGAGCATGCTGATGGGTCAAGCCCAAGAAGAACCCAATTTATATGGAAAACTCAAATCTCAATTGAAGAGTCCAGTCTTATAAAGACCCACTAAGCCTAATATAGTCCAAGTCCAGTCAAACTCATCAGTTTGGCTACGTCATCAAGAGGGAGCACGGGAGCCTTACCTGCACCGCCAAGGAAATAGTCCACCCTCACCTTATCCTTGACTGCATCTCATGGAAAGCACCTCAATCATCTCGCCCGTTGAGAAGAAGTCGTGAAGCTCCACCGAAATGGTTGCTTAGTTGTTGTAAAATAGCCTCAACCTGTTAGGGGGCCACTATAAATTGCACGCCCCACCAACACTTGGGGGCATCACACTTTACCTGAGCACAACTCTCTCCTCTCCCTCAAAGCTTGTACTCTCTACTTCCCACACCTTTGAGTTAATAAAGCACCCGACGACCAGAGCTATTCAAGAGTGGACATAGGTCGAGTTGATCGAACTACTATAAATTGCTTGTGTCTCTATCTCTTTACTTTAAATTACTGCATTTATTTTCAAGCACTTGAGAGGTGGTGTCCAAAGTCATTTTGTGCATCATCAATTTGGTGTCATCTGTGGGAAGCGACAAAATTCTCACTTCTAAACATTTTATTTGCTGAACCAATGACGATCACTACCAGATCCATGAACCAACACGAAAACAATCCACCACGAGAGGAGGAGGTTGCTCCTCCACCTACCAACCCTGTCCCAAATGTTCCAGCTCTAAATCCACAGCAAATGCTGAAGACCATGCAGCAGTTGGTAGCCCAAAATCAGCAGATATTGCAACTCATGCTCGTTGGACGAGGAGGAACGCAACTTGTTCAAGTAGCACACTGGTTTTAGTTTTAGTTTAACTCATAAAAATCATATACAAACAAATCACGAACAAAATAGTTACGATGTTCTAGCAAAGAACGAGAACCTAAAACCGTGAAGGAACTATGTATGAAATATGTACACAATCCAAATAGACAGAGAATCAACTCTTGTTCAAGTAGCACACTGGTTTCGTAGGATAGAGAGAAACAGAAATGAGAGTCATTGGAACTTGATCAATATGAAGAAAGGCATGAACTTGTAAAACTTTTAATTTATGACGGCTACATTCGTTACACATTGAAATAGAAGTTAAAGAAGCAAAGATATGGAAAATGAAATGGTTGAAATCTCAATGGTTTACCTGATATTCAATGCCCAAAATCTGTACATGCTAAATGTTAACAGAAATCAATGAAAACAAGGATAATAAACAAAACACATGTGACGATCAGAAATCAGAAGAAGAACAAAAAAAATCATAAGGAACATAACAACATCAGCTACTACAATATGAATTATGTCCTAACTGAAATTTGAACATCAAGCATGCCTAACTTAAGATGAAGCTTCCTTGCTTCCACAAACACATTCACATGAACTATTTATCGAAAGTGCACGGTGAACAAAAACAAAGTGCATATTGGATAGAACAGATGCGCAACAAGCAGATTTTGGGTTGTGCCTTTGGAGATATATATATATATATATATATGAATACACACACATGCATGCGCGCTCGCACACACACACACACATGCATAGGAAGATGCAGAGAGAGGCACAAAGTGAGAGATCTAAGACGGAGATGCAAGTGTTTCTATTAGGACCCTTGATTAACACACTATTCGGACCCTTGGGGTGCAAAGATGAGAATAACCTCACGATGAAATAGAGAAATGCAGTTTGGTATCTGATGAGTTGCAAAGGTCTTTGAGATAATAAACCTACGTATTAATTATACTTGAATATTGTTGGAAGATTAAAGGTTAAGAAGGATAAATGAGAGATAAAGGACTTAATTGACTTTGCATGGCATTTTCAAAATTTTGGAGGACAAAAGTGTCCAAATAAAGTTTTTCATGTATCTTGACATTTTAGAATAGTATAGATGATATAAATTTGAATAATGTTATGTTGACCACATTTTAGAACCAAATTAAAAGCCCAAATGACATGACACCTGATTATCTTGACATTTTAGAATAGTATAGATAATATAAATTTGAATAATAATATGCTGACCAAATTTTAGAACCAAATCAAGAGCCCAAATGACATGACCCCTGATTATCTTGACATTTTAGAATAGTATAGATGATATAAATTTGAATAATGTTATACTGACCAAATTTTGGAGCCCAAATGACATGACACCTGATTATTTGGAGTCTTTATTGGGACCCAAATAACATGACTCCAAATAAAGAAGTCCAACTCAGCTACCATATTATTTGGGCTCTTAATTTGGTCAGTGTAGCATTACTGTATAAATTTCATTAACGATTTATAGCCATTAAGGATTACTTTATTATTATTGAAATTAATAGTTAACTAATACAGTTTTCAAAAAATGTAACTTTACCATATATAAGAGAAAATATTAAATGAATCGAGGGTGACCAATTAAGTTAAATCCAGTTAATTGTAAATGAGAGCAGTGCCGGCCCGAGGCATAGTCAACTAAGGTGCTTGCGACCCAAATTTTAGAGAGGGCCAAAAAAAGTTTAGTATAGTAGGTCTAATTTGATTTGATTTTTTGTATTTTAAATATGATCTAAATTTTTAGGGCTTAAATTTTAAGAGTTTCACTCGATGTTTAATTTTGTTAGGTCCAAAATTACTCTCTGTTTAGTTAAGCCTAAATTTTAGAGGGCTCCTAAAAATTTATCCCTTCAATAGAGTAGATCTATTTTTTTTTTATTTTAGCTATGATCTAAATTTTTATATTTGAAAGATTATACTTGGTTGCTTGCACATAAGAGACTCAATATCAACAGTTTGCTCCAAAAAAGAAGACCATCCTATATTTTTCAGCAGTAATGGTGTATTCATTGTAAGAGTGGGGAGGAATGTATGGATCACCTATTTTTGCATTGTTCCTTTTTCTATAATTGGTGAATAGGCTTTTCGTTTTGGGCATGCGTGGAATTCCTCGGGTGCCCTAGATATTCTAGATTCATGTTAACTACTTTGGTTCCGGCACTTTAAGTTTTTATGGAGTTGTGCGGTTTTAACATTGTTTTGAGTGGTGTGGTCTAAAAGAAATGGGTGAGTTTCTGAAAAACGCATGGTTCAAAGTATCGGCCTATACTAATACGAGTTGGTTGAGTCGTATACGTCTCAGTACCTTCGGAGATAATACCGTTACATGATACATATAAATCCCGAATTTCGCACAACTCGACGGAGTCGTCCAAGTTCTATCCAAGTCAATTCCATATATTCCTTTATACTTGGTTCAAATCAATATCTAATTTTGTTGGATCTAAAATTACTCTATACTTGGTTAGTCCCAAATTTTAGAGGGCTCAAAAAATTTACCCTTTAATACAGTAGGTCTTTTTTTTATTTGTAATTTAAATATGATCCGAATTTTAAGAATTCAAATTAATATCTAATTTTGTTAGGTCTAAAATTACTGTTAAGTTCAAATTTTAGAGGCACCATTAAATTGCTTGTTCAAAACTTAAATTGATAATATCTCATTTACATTAATTAAGATTGCAAGAATTAACCATATTATTTATTTATTGAGAAAGATTTATTGTCAAAACTTAAATATAAGAATTTGATCAATATTTTATATTTAAAAAAAATAGATATTAATAGACGAGGGGGCGAGCCTTGTTGCAACGATAAAGTTGTTTCATTGTAACATGAAAATTATATGTTTGAGTCGCGAAAACAGTCTCTCTGTTTGCAGGGGGTAAGACTGCATACATTTAACCCTCTTTAAATCTCAACTGCATATATCAAACCCTCTCTAAACTCCGAAATGACAGAAGTCTCATACACTATGTACGCCCTAAACATTAACTGGACCCCATGTAAAATTTCTGCCTGCGGCCCGGTTTACCTTGGCCTGCCATTGAATGAGAGAATAAATTCTTGTAATTTTTTGTACAAGAAGATATACGTGAATTGAGCTCTACCTCACTTGGGAGGTGGCCCTGGTTTGGATCCAACCAGTCGATTTAAAGTAATAAATAAGACAACAAATCTTAATTATAACTAATATTGACTCTAAATATTACAAGAGGAAAAGACCATTTAGATTTGGAGATTATCACTATGGTAGAAATTTAAGCAGCTACAATTGAGTTTTGTTAGCAATTTCATTAATAGAGTAGGGGTAATTCCGTCATTTGGAACAAACGGTAACATGGTTACATGTTTTGAATTTCCTCTCTCCTCTTCTCCGTCTACTACCTTTTTCCATTCTCTCTCTTCTCTCTCTCTCTCACTCTCACTCTCACACACACATCCATTTTCCTTTGCTCCATAGTCTTCCTTGCTTCTTCACCTATCCTCGGAAAAAGCTCCTCTGTTCAACAATGGCGTGTCTAGACTCCTTCAGCAAACCCCATAGGCTAGTTCAAGACCAAGCTTCTCCTGTTGTTCCTAAGCCAAGCAAGTCCTACACAAACTTCTTATGTAAATCACTAATCATTGTCCTTGCTCTTCTTGTTATTCCCCTTTTTCCTTCACAAGCTCCTGAATTTATCAGCCAAAGTATAATCACCAAGTTCTGGGAACTTCTTCACCTTCTGTTCATTGGCATTGCTGTGTCTTATGGCTTGTTTAGTAGAAAAAAAGTCGATTTGGACATTGAAACTCACTCTGGAAATGATAGTTCACAGAATTATTTGTCTGGAATTCTACATGTTTCATCAATTTTTGAAGATGGATTTGAGAATTTATGTGGGTCTGATGAGAAAAAAGGGGTTCAAACTTGGAATTCTCAGTACTTACAGAGTGCATCTATCAGTGCATTCACTAAAGAAGAAGGTAAAGATTACAGATCTTCAGTTTGCAAAAATGGGTTTGAGAACCCATATGGGTCCGATGAGAAAAAGGTAACTCAGAACTTCCATGATGAATCCATGGTTGTAATTGCCAATGGAAACTATGGTCTTGACCAATGGGGCAAACCCTTGTAAGAGATTGATTTTAAACCCTTGGGTTTGCCTATTAGGAGTCTAAGATCAAGAAATGCTGACACTGATACCTCTAAATCCATTAAAAGAATTGGGTCTAGTTCAAGTTTGAGGGATTCTTCCAAGAAAGGTGATAAAATTGACAAAGTAAAATTTAGGGGCATGGTTCCTATTAATTTGGGGGAAAAGTTTAAAGAAGTTGCTGTAACTTCCCCCATCCCTTGGCGATCGAAGTCGGGGAGGATGGAAATGAGAGAAGAAGTATGTCCTGTTAAAACCCCTTCACATACTAGGCCTCTCTCTGTTGGCCAATTTGATCTTGAGAATCTCAAATCGCAGTCATTCCTGTGCCCAAAACCTTCTGAATCAAGTTCCATGTTTGCATCACTGAAGAAACCCTCACATTCTATTTCCCCAGAATTGCCTAACTCAAGAAAGAAGAATTTTGAGGAATCTTCTATGAGAGCTTCAAATTCACCATTAGCACCAAGAAATGGTGAAGCATCATTCGTTTCTTGAAAGAAAAGGGAATTTAGCATTGGATCTTCCTCAGAGATGAATGTGCAGAGGAGTTCCAAAGATGACTTGAAGAGAGATTTAAGTAAGAGTAGAAGGGAGTATCCACTGGGGAGAGAAAAGCAGGATATGGATTCGTTGGCCCCGGAAGTGAAATCCTCAACTCTTGTCGAAGGTTTGTCAAGGGGAAAATCGGTTAGAACAATTAAATCAAGTGAGCAATTTGTTGAAACAAAGGAAAAGGGTTATTCAAATCAAAGAGATGACAAATTTGGAATGAAGTGAGATCAAATTGAAGTAACCTCAATGGAAAATCCAGGAAGGAGAGAGAGACCTGAAAATCTTCCAGTCCACTATAGAAAAAATAAGATTGACCATCTTTGTCATATGCCAAACTCTCACATTTTACAAGTATCAGAATGGAGAAAAGCAAGACACTGCTGACAGTGTAGTGGAGGCCAAAGAGGACTCAGAGTCAGACAGTGAGTTGGACAACTTTCAAGTGAGTTCAGATGAAGAAGAAGCTCAATATGATAGTGAGGACGATGCTGAACTTAAAACCAGTGAGGTTGATCAGAAAGCTGGCGAGTTTATAGCCAAGTTTAGAGAGCAGATTAAGCTTCAGAAAACTGCATCAATGGAAAGATACCCTGATTGGTAGATGTTCAACAAGGTAAATTACCAATTTCTGATATGCCAAAGCAATCAATATATAGAGATGATAAGAAGTTGATTTGCTATCCCATCTCCGTTTTGTTTTCTGTTTGCATCCCACAATGTAAATTTAGCTTAATTTTTCATCATACCTGGGCTTTGGTGTATATTTGTAGTGCATGAGAATAGGAAATTTATCGCAGAAAGTGTGTTTCTGTTGCTACATCTCTCAGTTTTGCCCCAACATTCTGGCTTGCTTGTGCACATACATACAATTAAGCATTATGTATCAAGGCATGTAGCATTTGGATACAATGATATTTTCCCTAAATGGCTATACCAACCAAGTGAAGATAAAGGATTCGCCATTGAAAGAACCAACAAACCTCCTGTATTTTTTATTTTTTTTCAAATGGTTTAAAATGAGGTATTAGCCATCGACTGGGAGATCAATGAGACGCATGAGTCGGGTTTCTCAGAATCGTATTGAGGGATACATACGAAATGCTATATAGAAGAAGTTTAGTACAGTGAAAGATATAAGTTGTATCGCAGTGTGACGGAACAATAATGGTTGAGTTGATTATGATAATTCGAACAACTTGTTCGAGTTGTGGGAGACTCTTAGATTACACAAAATGTGCAAAGGTATCAAATGGGAAAGTTCTAAGTATTCAAATGAATCATATGGATATCAACCGATACTTTAAACTAGTTTTTAGCTGACAGAGTAGTTATGATTCACAAGCTTGAATCTTTGACAACAACACTATGCCGTCCCCTGCCCAGTTTTCCGAGTTAATTATGTCACAAGCTTTTATCAACACAAGCTCTACGGTTTGAACTGATTATATAAATGCTTCTTGGTTTTTTTTTAGATTATTTGATACATGTCAACAAAGAGAAAGGCTTGGAATCAGGAATCTTCCCCTTTGCATTTTATATGAAAAAAGAAAACCACTAGTAGCCTATTCTGCCTATTCTTTGTATCTGAAAGATTGGATATCTAACATTTTCATTATTAGTAAGCCTTTGTTTGAAAGATGTTGATGCATTTGATATTTCGATCAGGAGTGTCCAAATCAACTTATGTATACCTCAATTAATCTCTTCTTTGGTTTGATCTCTAAGGCATGTCATCCATGCTTGAACCAAGAAATTCATAAGGAATAAATTCCTTATGACTAAATTCCAAAAGAAATGTCATGTTTCGAACTAAGAACGTTTAGATTACAATTCATTCATGTCTCCACTATGTTGGTTAACCTTGGGGTTGTGTTTCTTAGTTTTGCCAATGTAATAAGCCCATCTGAAATAATGAGTAACGCTACTATATTTGCTATTCATCATGACTTCATACGTTGAATGTATCAAGATTTTTAACTTTTCATAAGATTATCATGGATGCTAATAAGCTTACTTTTAACATACACACGTGATTTGTAGGCGATTGCAAGTATCCAAAACTTAAATTGCATCAATGAAATCTGAAGAGTGCATGGTTATTGCAACGATTTCCCAATACAAAAAGAAGAGAAATGAAAGAAACCAATAAATGCTATTTCAAAAGTCTAAAGTGTAACAAATTTTTGTGTCTATGTGTTGTTGGACCAAAAGCGCTTACCGTTGCACCAAAATTTGCAAGTATTAGTAAAGACACAACTTTTTTCTCTTTAACTAGCTTAGCAACAAGCGCTCATGGGTCAGGTTGGTTAAACCCTCCACCAAGTCTCAAGGAGCACCTCTACCCAGGCAGAGGCCAACATGCGTGTGTGTGTGTGTGTGTGTGTGTGTGTGTGTGTGTGTGTTGCAATGAACATTTGTATACATCTATGTTCATGACATGAACCACCCATTTTACCATTCATATACCAACATTTAGTGTTAAGGTTACTAGATAATTATAGTTTACTAGCCTGACAGAACTGGTCTTCAGAACATTCGCCTACCTCGGTTGGCAAGTCACCTTGAGCCTCCTCTGCGATACTGAACTGGTTGTTATTTCATTTGGTTTTTGTAAAACAATGGGACATCATGATAGACCAGTATAACAGAAACAAAAACATGGTATAAGGAAGAGAAAAAGGGTAAGGAACATACCTGTGATATATAGTAATGCTACTTTCTATGCCACACAAACAACAAACATGAAGAACCGTATCTCTGCCTGCTCCAGCATCAACCAACAACCAAGTTGATCGTGCTAGTAGTCGGGTGGTAAGGCATTTTGATGGGATTCAAATGATAAACATCATTTTCAACTTGCCGGCTATGAGGTAAGAGTGAACCAGCACTGTCCATTAAAACGCCCAAGAAGAAAAGCAAACAGATTTAAAACAAAGCACTCAAATGAAAATCAAGTAGTGACGGAATCTGATAGTACAATCAGTAAACATTTGTAACAATCATCAACAAAATCCTCTGGAAGAGAAGCATTGTTCGAGACTGAAGCAACAAATGGGAGACATGAGAAAAGATTGGGCAAAAAATGACTATATAGTTCCTTGATAAGAAAAGAATCATCCCTCGAGATTATTGCAGCTGGTTGCCTAATAGTCTTTGAAAGGTTTACAAGGATTCATGTATATATATGTACAGATTCTAATATCAAACACCTGTTGATGTATGCAATAGTGCCTCAGTTTCCTTGATAAGAAAAGAATCATCCCTCGAGATTATTGCAGCTTGTTGCCTAATAGTCTTTGAAAGGTTTACAAGGATTCATGTATATATATATGTACAGATTCTAATATCAAACACCTGTTGATGTATGCAATAGTGCCTCAGTTTCCAAACAAAGCACTAACAAACGAATGTTATAGTAAAACCAATACACCTCTCAGGAGATTACAATATAATTGATACAACAGATAACAAGTCACATCTACAGAAAACGTGTAACTATTCAGCTTCTTCTGCAGATGCCCTATGGTAGACAATTGTCTCGTTGGAACTTACAGGATTTGCATGATACTGCCCATAAAAGCAAACAGATTTAAAACAAAGCACTCAAATGAAAATCAAGTAGTGACGGAATCTGATAGTACAATCAGTAAACATTTGTAACAATCATCAACAAAATCCTCTGGAAGAGAAGCATTGTTCGAGACTGAAGCAACAAATGGGAGACATGAGAAAAGATTGGGCAAAAAATGACTATATAGTTCCTTGATAAGAAAAGAATCATCCCTCGAGATTATTGCAGCTGGTTGCCTAATAGTCTTTGAAAGGTTTACAAGGATTCATGTATATATATGTACAGATTCTAATATCAAACACCTGTTGATGTATGCAATAGTGCCTCAGTTTCCTTGATAAGAAAAGAATCATCCCTCGAGATTATTGCAGCTTGTTGCCTAATAGTCTTTGAAAGGTTTACAAGGATTCATGTATATATATATGTACAGATTCTAATATCAAACACCTGTTGATGTATGCAATAGTGCCTCAGTTTCCAAACAAAGCACTAACAAACGAATGTTATAGTAAAACCAATACACCTCTCAGGAGATTACAATATAATTGATACAACAGATAACAAGTCACATCTACAGAAAACGTGTAACTATTCAGCTTCTTCTGCAGATGCCCTATGGTAGACAATTGTCTCGTTGGAACTTACAGGATTTGCATGATACTGCCCATAAAAGCAAACAGATTTAAAACAAAGCACTCAAATGAAAATCAAGTAGTGACGGAATCTGATAGTACAATCAGTAAACATTTGTAACAATCATCAACAAAATCCTCTGGAAGAGAAGCATTGTTCGAGACTGAAGCAACAAATGGGAGACATGAGAAAAGATTGGGCAAAAAATGACTATATAGTTCCTTGATAAGAAAAGAATCATCCCTCGAGATTATTGCAGCTGGTTGCCTAATAGTCTTTGAAAGGTTTACAAGGATTCATGTATATATATGTACAGATTCTAATATCAAACACCTGTTGATGTATGCAATAGTGCCTCAGTTTCCTTGATAAGAAAAGAATCATCCCTCGAGATTATTGCAGCTTGTTGCCTAATAGTCTTTGAAAGGTTTACAAGGATTCATGTATATATATATGTACAGATTCTAATATCAAACACCTGTTGATGTATGCAATAGTGCCTCAGTTTCCAAACAAAGCACTAACAAACGAATGTTATAGTAAAACCAATACACCTCTCAGGAGATTACAATATAATTGATACAACAGATAACAAGTCACATCTACAGAAAACGTGTAACTATTCAGCTTCTTCTGCAGATGCCCTATGGTAGACAATTGTCTCGTTGGAACTTACAGGATTTGCATGATACTGCCCATAAAAGCAAACAGATTTAAAACAAAGCACTCAAATGAAAATCAAGTAGTGACGGAATCTGATAGTACAATCAGTAAACATTTGTAACAATCATCAACAAAATCCTCTGGAAGAGAAGCATTGTTCGAGACTGAAGCAACAAATGGGAGACATGAGAAAAGATTGGGCAAAAAATGACTATATAGTTCCTTGATAAGAAAAGAATCATCCCTCGAGATTATTGCAGCTGGTTGCCTAATAGTCTTTGAAAGGTTTACAAGGATTCATGTATATATATGTACAGATTCTAATATCAAACACCTGTTGATGTATGCAATAGTGCCTCAGTTTCCTTGATAAGAAAAGAATCATCCCTCGAGATTATTGCAGCTTGTTGCCTAATAGTCTTTGAAAGGTTTACAAGGATTCATGTATATATATATGTACAGATTCTAATATCAAACACCTGTTGATGTATGCAATAGTGCCTCAGTTTCCAAACAAAGCACTAACAAACGAATGTTATAGTAAAACCAATACACCTCTCAGGAGATTACAATATAATTGATACAACAGATAACAAGTCACATCTACAGAAAACGTGTAACTATTCAGCTTCTTCTGCAGATGCCCTATGGTAGACAATTGTCTCGTTGGAACTTACAGGATTTGCATGATACTGCCCATAAAAGCAAACAGATTTAAAACAAAGCACTCAAATGAAAATCAAGTAGTGACGGAATCTGATAGTACAATCAGTAAACATTTGTAACAATCATCAACAAAATCCTCTGGAAGAGAAGCATTGTTCGAGACTGAAGCAACAAATGGGAGACATGAGAAAAGATTGGGCAAAAAATGACTATATAGTTCCTTGATAAGAAAAGAATCATCCCTCGAGATTATTGCAGCTGGTTGCCTAATAGTCTTTGAAAGGTTTACAAGGATTCATGTATATATATGTACAGATTCTAATATCAAACACCTGTTGATGTATGCAATAGTGCCTCAGTTTCCTTGATAAGAAAAGAATCATCCCTCGAGATTATTGCAGCTTGTTGCCTAATAGTCTTTGAAAGGTTTACAAGGATTCATGTATATATATATGTACAGATTCTAATATCAAACACCTGTTGATGTATGCAATAGTGCCTCAGTTTCCAAACAAAGCACTAACAAACGAATGTTATAGTAAAACCAATACACCTCTCAGGAGATTACAATATAATTGATACAACAGATAACAAGTCACATCTACAGAAAACGTGTAACTATTCAGCTTCTTCTGCAGATGCCCTATGGTAGACAATTGTCTCGTTGGAACTTACAGGATTTGCATGATACTGCCCATAAAAAGCATAAATAACAACTGTAACAATGCTGAGGACGACAAATCTCACCCAGGCTTCATAGTGTAACTACAAAATAAAGTTGGTAATCAGCTTGGTGCATTAATCAATTCTTTATATTTCGTTTCAGAATTATGTTTTTGCAGTGTTCATGTAGTTTGTAGCAGTGCTTTATAAGCAAACCTGAGCAAAAAGGAACATGTTGAATAAGATGCAAACAGCCGGCACAATTGGAACCCCTGGACAAGAAAAACTTGGTGGATCTGTATAAACCTGTGAGAAGGAACAGGAAAAGGTGGATATTAAGAGGAAAGAGGTATAGTCAACTTAGGCAAAAGCTGTGCCAAAATTTTAGACAACAGCTAAAAGCAGTGTCCTGTAATCTTGGATGGATGGTAATTTTACATCCGTGCATNAAGGAAAGAGGTATAGCCAACTTAGGCAAAAGCTGTGCCAAAATTTTAGACAACAGCTAAAAGCAGTGTCCTGTAATCTTGGATGGATGGTAATTTTACATCCGTGCATCACCTACAGAATCCATGGGATCAAAATGTCAAATAGAGATGCATTTGGGAATCCTAAACACTTTGTTTATTTCTTTACCTTTTCTTGTCTCTTGGACCATTTTAAGGAATTAACCATATTGGCAATGAAAGCGCCAAACCAAATCCCTCCCCCCCCCCACCCCGAAAAAAAAAAAAAAAAAAAACAACTATATTTTTCTCCCCCAAAACAGAAAGAAAAGGGCAAAAAATGCACAAATGCCTTCAAATATGCTTTCACATTGGGTCAACATCCTACCTTAAATTTCATTCCCAACATGTACTTCAAAAAGAATAGAAGAAATACACAAATAAACAAGACATGTAAGTTTTAAAGTATGGTGTCAGTGGTAAGAGAGACAGACAGATACCTTCTGGTCAAGATAAATGTTTTGTAATATTGAAGCCTTTCTCTACTTTTCCAACAGAATGTCCAATTTGTATGCTCAGAGTTCATCAAATTATTTTTTTGGCGCGTGACGACAAGGGAGCGAGCCTACTCAAGGTTAGGTCTATATCCACTGTTCCCTTCCCAGCACCGAGTAATGGCCTTTTCTTTTCTTTTCTTATGACAGGCAACATATCATGCATTCTGTGTCTAATTTCAATAAGGATTGAAGGATACACTTTTTTTCCAGTAAGTGGGTTGAAGGATACTAAGAAGATAAGTTTGTTTGGAGTTTTGTATCTTATCGGTTCTAGGCAATGGTCAGGTACTAGTGTGTTGATGGTGCTAGACCACATGAAAACAGTTAAAAGTTTTTCCAGCTCAGCAGTTGGCATATAACTTCAACTGGTCATAATTTAGTATGTATGCAATCTTTTTAGTGAGGTTAGCATGGTGTGTGGGTGGGAAAAGGAGAAAAGGGAGGTAACTACCCAAAGATGTATCACTCACACCATGCAAGTATTGTCTTCATACCACTATAACACACCTATGAGAATCCAATGCAACTAAAATATTTCAAACTATGAAAGTTTCAAGTTTTAATTTTCTGCTCAATTTGAAGTATTTTATACCCAACATGACAATAAAATTGCAACATCCCCTAGACATGGTATGAAGTTTTACTTACTTGCCGGAAATGAAGAGCGGCAGCAGCAAAGATTGCAATAACTACAGCAACAATCAGAAGAATATACGATGCGCTGAAACGATAAAAGAGTCCAGCAGCAAAACCACAACAGGCAATTATGATAAGGCAAACAACACCTTCCCCCCATTCTGACATCCATCTGGTGGAAACTTGACTTGCAGTCCTATCCTTCAAGCGGAGGGTTACCACACATGCTGAAACAATGGAATATCCAGTCTGAAACAACCATAGTATTTATGTTAGTTGCACACAATTCAACTATAAATATGACTAAGATGTTCAAGAAAGGACTGTTACCACACTTCTGAGGACTTTTTCTTTTTCAAAGAAAAGACTGTTAGACAGAAACATGAATAATATGATTAGCACTTGCATGAGATAAAGTAAATGCAGAAGATTCATCCAACTTTCGCCTTTATCAAACACAAATACATTCATCAAGATCAACTTGTTAAAGACAGAAGCTGGATGCCGACATACCAATGAGCCAACTGAGAGAACATGCGAGAGCACAGTAACATTGAATAGCCCAGCCAAGATGCAATCAACAATACCAACCCAGACCTGTGAATGAACAGGAGTGTGGCGTGTCTGGTGTACCTTAGCAAATATTGAGGGTAGTAAACCATCCCTTCCAAGCCCAAGATACAACCGAGACTGCTCATGAGAAACCTTTCAATTATTTTGCAAGCCATGCTATGTGATGGAAGATGTCAACAATGCGAAGTTCAATGTTATTTACCATAACGTAAAGACCAACCAGAAGGGTTGTAGTAAGTCCAGCAACAGCACCAATGCTGATTAACACAGATACATATTTCAAGCCTTTGGATGAGAAAGCTTCAGCCAAAGAAGCATCTTCCCCAAGAAATTGGTAAGGTACCATTCCAGTAATCACTATGCACACACCAATGTATAAGGCAATACAAACAAGAAGGCTTCCCATTATACCTAATGGTAAGTCCCGCTGGAATATCATGTTGACAACCAAAAAACAAAATATTAAAAACAAGAAAGATCCAAAATAATACAATTAAATTGGATATTAGGCAGCAACTATGGGGACTGCTATAGTGGCACCACAAGGCATCTAATCCATCTACTCATAACATACCTTTGGTGCTTTAGATTCTTCAGCTGAAATAACAACTGCATCAAATCCAACATATGCAAAAACCACCACAGTTGCTCCGGTCAATATTGACTTAAAACCATTTGGGGCAAAAGGTGACCAATTTGAAACATCAACCTCAAAAGCACCAACAATAATGACAAAAATAAGAATGACTACCTGCAAAACAAAAATGGATGCCCCATCAGCCAAAAAGGATATCAATTCTTATTTCTACATTGAATTTCCTTTTTGATGTTAGTAGCAGAATAGGTTGCTTTGGTAACAGCATAATATAGTCCTAATGAATTGGAAACATCTGGGGAGCAAACAGGGAGATTATTCAGACCACACGATCCTATCTTGTATACTATACACGGCATATATTAAGTGGTGTCACTAAAAAGCATTCTAGCTCTGAACAACCTGACTCAATCATTAACATTGAAAAGTGAACACAAAAATATGTTTGATTGGTGCAAATGTAAGATGAACTCAAGATATAGTACACACAAATGTGCATGTATTCTGCACAAATGGTAAACAAAGCTCACAATTCAAACGAAAAAGGTATAGTGAATTAGCTATGATTATACAAAAAGAATGTGGTGCAAAATGTTGAGTAATAAAATTGTCTGGACGAGGATGTTTGGATTGTAAGGTTTTGATAATAATTGTAACAGTTGAGAGCATGTTATGGAACCAAGTACAATCAGCAGAACCCTGGATCATTTCTACTCGTGAACGATTACCCAAAGTTGGACTGTCCTCACATTCTCCCCACCTTAAGTTGTGTCTACCACAGTAAAAATACCCACTCCCGCCAAGTTAAGCTGTTTCCACCACACTAATTTGCCCATAAATATCATGAAAACAACTTTTAATTTATAGTTTCCAGAAAGTTCTTTCAACTATTAGCAATTATTGACACCATTTTCCAGTTTTACAACTCATTGAGTTATCCTAAACTATTCAGCATCTTCCATAATCACAAAATCTTTGGTATCTAGTGGCCATCTGTCATAAATCCCATTCCTGGCATCGTTGCAGGATTCTATTTCATCATCAATCTCCCCAAGCTAATTAGGTAAAATGGGAGTCCTATTTTTCACAGGCTTATCAGTAGTAAAGATTCCCATAATTGTGGTCATTCAAGTCTTATGTATGTCCTACTAGAAAGGGATATTACCTACATTAATCAACATTCACAGATGGCAGAATATGACTTCAAACTGGTGAGAGTGTGTTGGGCATATAAGTTCCTCACCATGCACTTCGTGATTTTCTAGATTAATTTTCCTCTGAATTTTGCTTTAGCAGATAATTGTGTTATTCCTATTTCCAAACATCTCTTAGATATTTTAATTTAAAATGCAACCATACTTGTGTTCATAAAAGCTTTAATCTTCCAGCTTTGGGGATTCAAGATACCAAATTTTTAGCAGTTAATGCTTTTAAGGGGAAAATAAAAGGCTACCATACAAAACAATGGCCTAAGTTTGATTGAATGACAAAAAATAAAAGAGGACGTCAAACTGAGCAATCAAAAATGTAGGATCAAAAGAACACCTTCAATGTAGTCATGACTGAATTTAGTAGAGATGATTCTCCAACACCCCGACATAGAATTATTGTCAGAAGTGCTAATAGAATTGGAGCTAATATGTTGAAAGATATAGCTCCAAAAATTTCTTCACCCCCGTGACCAATCCA
>CAUOFW020001724.1:3187413-3197413 GCA_963454935.2 Ilex paraguariensis
TGTTCATAAAAGCTTTAATCTTCCAGCTTTGGGGATTCAAGATACCAAATTTTTAGCAGTTAATGCTTTTAAGGGGAAAATAAAAGGCTACCATACAAAACAATGGCCTAAGTTTGATTGAATGACAAAAAATAAAAGAGGACGTCAAACTGAGCAATCAAAAATGTAGGATCAAAAGAACACCTTCAATGTAGTCATGACTGAATTTAGTAGAGATGATTCTCCAACACCCCGACATAGAATTATTGTCAGAAGTGCTAATAGAATTGGAGCTAATATGTTGAAAGATATAGCTCCAAAAATTTCTTCACTCCCGTGACCAATCCATCTTGGTATGTTGTCCTTGAAGAAGGGAATGAGCTCTATTATATTGACTACATAGCTTGCCAAACTACGTGCTATGCTAGCAGTACCGATGTGAGAGTCAAGCATCAGTTGTGCAAACACAAGAAAAGCAGTAAGCTCATTGAAGGCTGTATATGTATATAAGTATGTTCCCCCAACAACAGCAGGAAAACGAGAAGCTAGTTCAGCATAACAGAGTGCACTGAGCACACAAGACGCTCCTGCAAGTATGAAGCTAATTGTGACGCCTGCATTGAAACAATAAAAAAGCTATCAGTAACACGACACCCAATGAGCCAAGTTTGCAAAAACCAAACATATTATGTTCCAAGTTTTGAAGGGTGGCCCTTGAACAATTCTTACAAAGCAACTTAAGTAGCTTTTGGCAGCATAGTTTTTATGCCGTGGAAGTGGACTGAAGACAATCTAGTTCAAAATTTGTATCAGACTAGTTCTAATTCAAATTCCAATCGATTAATTGCGTTCCCCTATATGAACCAATACAGAAATTTTAACTTTGGAGCAGTGGCAACAATAAAGCAGCAAAATTGGAAACCCTGATTCCCATCTTAGCCAAAAATAAAGGAATAACCATAATCGACCACTAAACTTCCACCTTAAAGTATCGTATTCACAAACCACTTGATAAAAAAATCAGGCCTTTAAACGATGCAAAACATGAATCAAATTCCTCAGTGCGTATAAAATTCAAGCTTAATCAAATGCTGACTTATACATAAGTAAACATATGTATGAATCTGGTTGAATTGGAGCATTCAAATTGTGGAACTGACCAGGACCGGCATCGCGAGCAACAGCACCGGTGACGACAAAGATTCCGGCACCGACAGAAGCGCCAATGCCAATAAGAATGAGATCGAAGAGGCCGAGACGGCGAACGAGGCCTTCGCCGTCATTAGTACGGTCGGAGGTTTCCGAATAAGTAGTTAGGGTCTTCGCTCTGAGTGCTGAGGACCAGAAGTGAGAGAAGAACGAGGAAGATGCACGATTCTTCTCAGCTCTCATCTCTCTCTCTCACGGAAGAACGACGAGAGTGGACGAATTAGAAATAAAAACGAATGATTGGCGTTGAGGTATTTTTTTTTTTTTTTTTTTTTTTTAACATGAAAACTACAACCACTCACACTTAAAGAAGCGCGAGGGCGATAGCATCCATAAAAACACACACACCAAGGCTATTCATGTGAAATTGCCGTTGAGGTTGACAGCTGACTGAATATATGTAGGGCTAATTACACTTAGCTACGTGAATTTTTTCAAAATTAGCAATAACTCCCTTGAAGAACTATGTAATAAAAATTAAATATTAATTTTGTAATATTTATATTTTAAATAAAAAATTTGTTTTTAGTTATGCAATTAAAATTAAAATAAAAAGAGAGAAAATCGAGGTAAATATGAATTGATAAAATTGTTTGGTATCGAAGAATATGTTAATTTGTAATATTCATCAAAGGAAATGAAGATTGAATCAATCTTAATTCTTATTGTATTTTTATAAATTGAGAATTTAAATTCTTAGCTTTAATATTATATAGGCTAGCAATAATTCGTACTTGAAGACACTTTGTAATACAAAAAATTAAATATTAATTATGTAATATTTATATTTTAAATAATATTTTTTTATTTTTTTGGGAGATAAAGAGAGATAAAAGATAGAAAGGTAAGTGTGGATTAATAAAATTATCTAAGATTGGGTCGCTTAGAGAAAATGATACTTTTAAGGAAAAAAATATATTGTAGAAAGAATTTTATACTACTAGCATTATATCGCGTGCGCCGGACATGAAAGTTTTTATTAAAATATATAAAAATTTAATTATATAGTTAAATTAGGTATTATCTTATATTTATCATACGTAAATTGTGTTGTATTGTGGATGAAGGAAAAAGATACATATATCGATTTTTTGGCACCGGAGATAATATTGTATCAATAAAATTGTCGATGTGTAATATTAGAGTTTTGAAAAAATAATAATAATATCTATCTATACTACTTATAAATGTCAGCATCTGCGAAAAATTTTTGATTTTCTATTTTACCCCTAATTATTACACTAAAGACAATTATGCCCACAAAATATTAGCTAAATAAATTTTATCTCTATAACTTCCAAATTTTTTGCTGCTATATAAATTTTATCACTATATATTAGTTAGATAAAATTTATTTCTTTTACTTTCAAAATTTATCTCAACTAAATTCTAATATGATGTGAAAAAAAAAAATTGTTATTTTTAACTAGATAGACTTTAACTTTATGACTTTCAAATTTTTTGCTGCTATATTAATTTTATCACTGTATATTAGTTAGATAAAATTTATCTCTATGATTTTCAAAATTTATCTCAACTAGAATTAAAATATGATGTGAAAAAAAAATTGATAATTTTAAGGATATAAACACAACCATCGAAAATTCATTATTCATTGTTATATATTAAAATACTAGAAGAGTAAAGAGCTAAACCCATATATTTTTTTTTTCTTTCATACCTATTAGACTTTCAAAATATTTTAAACAACTTTATTAGAAATATGTATAGGTAGATATAGGAAACTTTTGATTTCTTATTTTACCCATAATTTTTACACTAAAGACAATTATGCTTACAAAATATTAGCTAGATAAACTTTATCTCTATAACTTCCAAATTTTTTGCTGTTATATAAATTTTATCACTATATATTAATTAGATAAAATTTATCTTTATGACTTTTAAAATTTATCTCAACTAGAATTCTAATATGATGTGAAAAAAATTACTTTTTTTAAGGATATAAACACAACCATCAAAAATTCATTATTCATTATTATATAATAAAAGATTAGAAGAGTAAAGAGCTAAACTCATATATTTTTCTTTCTTTCATACCTATTAGACTTCCAAAATATTTTGAACAACTTTATTAGAAATATATATATATATATATATGTAGATATAAGAAGATAGACATATATCTCTCCAGTAACTTCATTAACATATTTATCTCTACAGGGTCGACAGTGCTTGGTGTTATAAACCTTTGAGCTTTTTTTTTTCTTTGTTAGAACATAGCTATTGCTGGTATGGTATTATCTTTACTTTGCTTTCCATCTATTTGGGTATGACTATTGTATAAATGTTCTATTTACCTTACAACAGTTTTTATAATTGGAACTAAAATTAATTTGTGTTCAATTGAATTGTTGTTTCTATCAAAGTGATAATGAACACCCAAAAAAAGATACTTTCATGGAATGAAGAGCTTAATTTGTTAAACTAATCTTCTAATGTTTAATTGTTTATTATTAGTAAGTTTGTAGTGTTTTAGGAGTTATTATGTTATGAGTAGAATTAGTTTTGTTATTAGACTTATTGAATTCATGTGGTAGTGGAATAGTTTTAGATTAGTAAATTATATTTTAGGTGTTTTCTTAGTCTTATATTGTAATGCTAGAAATTTTTATTGGATTCAAGAAGTCATTTAATTCATATATCAGTAGTTTTTTGCTTCGTCAACTTCATACACCTCATATTTCTAAAAAATATAATCTAAATTTTTTCACGTGCAACACACGTGTGCATTACTAGTATAATAAAATAGTTAGATTGTTTATCTTTAGTTTTTCGTTCTTCAAATCATTTTAATCTGATGGTCTTAATTAAATTTTATTTCTTTTACAATTCTAAGACTCTCATATCTTATATAACTCTTTATATCTATCTTAGACTCTTTTTCTCTCTCACATACTATTATATATTTTTTTTGTTTCCCCTATGTTGTTTTTGTTATTATTTATTCCATAAAATAGATAAAATTGCATGTTATGTAATTGTTTATTTTATGAAACTAATTCAAAATTTTTATAGGCATGTATTTTGTCGCTTTCTTCTTAATTTGTAAATAACACTTAATATAAATAAAAAAATAGTACATTGACTATAAACATGAAATGAGCCTTACATTGTAAATTAATATATAATTTTATCAAAAATTGACATTTAATTTTTTCTAATTTATATTCAACTTTGTCAAATTAATATCAAATTAATTTTTATTGTTATCAAATTAATGTGAAATTCATTTAATCAATTTTTTGAAGTACTAAATTATATCAATTTTTTTATATTAAATCAAATTTTAAATTTTGTTTGGTATTATATTTAGAGAAGGGTAACTGTAAAAATAATAAAATTTTTTGGAATAAAATTATCAATTTTTGTTAGTAACATTGATGAAAGGAGATAGAAGAGGCTCTTTGTGTAATGAATTTCAAATTTTAGGGGGTCTTCATGTTATTTATAAAATATTAGGAGATATTCATGTAATATTGTCAAAACTCATGGTATATCCATAATTTTTACCCTAATTTTTAATTAAATGTTAATTTATTATTATTTTATCTTAAAAACTTGAATTATTGTATTTATAATAAAAGCAGCTATTGGTTATGACAATTTGTTAGTAACTAAAAAAGAAAATGTGTGTGTGTTTCCATATATATTTATAAGTGGAGGATTGGACATTTAGTGATTAAATTTATAATTATATTGTGTTATTTGGAGTTGAATGGTGATAATGATGATAAGTTTTTGAGTTTTATAAATGAGCAAGATTTGACTAATTTTATTTATCACTTAAAGATTGTAAATTTAATTGTGTTTTGTTAGTAATTTTTTTTTCACTCGAGGTATTTATTACATAGGCACAGGGCAGATTAGAAATATGGTGATTGAGTTTACAATTATGTTGTATTAAAAAAAAACAAAGTTTACAATTGTGTTGTGTTAATGGATTGAGTGGCAATAGAGGTGAAAAATTTGTAAGTCTTATAAATGAACAAGATTTTGTTTATTTTATTTATTGCTTAAATATTATAAATTTCAGTAAGTTATATTAGTATTTGTTTTTTAGAGGCATTTGTATATATAGTGTTGTTTTGGGAGAGTTTTTATATATTTTTATGACAATTTCATTAATACGAAGGATATTATCAACGATATGTTTCGAGTCTATTTAAAAGAAGAATTGATATGAATATTTTTAAGAGGAATGCTATTGGAACTTAATTTACTGACCTAATTTGTTGGGCCAATTTACTATGACCTTTGAATTGACTATGAGCCCCATTAAACATTAGGATTTAGTATTGATCCAATGAAGCCACATCATTAGGTCAGCAAATTAGCATTACTCTATTTTTAAACCATTTATTTTGAATTTGAGCAATTGCTTAAGATTTTTTTTATTTGTTATATAGTGTCTTTAGGTACGAGCAATGACTAGTTTTTATATATCCTGTTAAGAATAACATGATGGACTAAAAGTTTTACAAAGATCGACATTTACATGATATATTAGAGGTTAGTTTGTTAATTAAGTATAGAATGATATAATGGTAATCTGTATATTTAAATATAAAATGACTTGTTAGTCTTTATAATTTTTTATAATGGCAAAATAGTAAATCAAATTTTTTTTATGTAAAGTACTTTTATTAGTAGTATATATATATATATAGATTGAAATCACTCTCTGCTAGTAGAGGTCTCTCCCCCTCCTCAATGGTGATTCCCTCGTGAAGGTATTCATCATTTTTTCTTCTTCTGTTTACTATCCTAATCACCCGGCATCTCTACTCATTGCCTTCCACCCAACATTCTTTGCTACCCACTTTTCTTTTTATGACTTTTCCAAGCAAACCTCAGAATCTCAAAATTAAATAGATGCACCTTGGTTAAATCCCCAATCTCAAAGGAGACTCAAAAAAAGAAAACCCCTCGTAAACCTCAAAAATAGGTTTTTTTTTCCTCAATATCCTCTATCTCTTTGCACTCCCACAACCCAAAAACCTTATGGGAATCCATTTGACCCAATCCCTCTAAACCTTAATATCTCCCTCACATCCAAGCACCAAACAACCTCAGAGACAACCCAAAAAAGAAAACCCCTCGTAAACCCCAAGCAACCCCCACCTTTCTCTTTCCCCAATATCCTCTCCATATTCGTATTCTTATAACCCAAACACAGTGAAGTTTATGTTCATAAGCAATGTCAAGCTCAAACCCCAGCCTAAAAACCCAACCCCTCACCATAAAACTACAATCTGACCAACCAATAGCCCAATTTGTAAAACAATCCTGCCTCATTGGGAGAGTCCATTCCGATAAAGCAATAAATCAAAATGCAGTGAAGCTTATAATCGCTAGGGCATGGAAGGCGACAGACAAGGTGGAAATTAAAGATGGAGAACATGACACATTCATTTTTATATTTGCTATAGAAGAGTTGAAGCAATGGGTGCTTAGTCAAAGTCCGTGGTCGGTAAAGGGACGCATATTAGTGCTCAAACAATGGGAGAAGAACATTGTGATCTCTGAGTTGGACTTTAGGCATTCACCATTTTGGGTTCAAACCATGGTCTCCCACCAGATATGATAATCGAGGAAAATTCTCTAACGATCGCTCAAACATTGGGCCGCCCAGCAGAGCACCAAATCAAGCTTAAGCAAAAATCAATTTGGAAGAGCTACCTAAAAACCAAAGTTGAGTTTGACTTGAGACTACCATTGCCAACATTCTTCTGGCTCCCAAGAAACGAGTTACCAGATCAGAGATTGATCTGAAATATGAGCATTTGAGTGATTTTTGTTATAATTGTGAGTGTCTCGGGCATGCAAAAGTGGAATGCATGAAACCCCCATCTCAAACGCTTCCATCTCAATATGGACCACATCTCTGAGCCATGGTCGGACAGACGTTAGAGAACCCTTCACCGGTTGAAAGCCCGTATGAAGAAGAGATATAGACGACACGTAAGCCATGTACGCCATGTGACATATTGACGACAGTGAGTACTGGGAATCAGGGACCAATGCCCAAACTGTTATTGTAAGGGAATAGTGAAAATTGCAATATCGTAGAACAACGTGGCATACTGGAAGAGGCTAGCTGCATAGTGGAACAACACCAAGTACAATCCAAAACCCTGTCCTCGTTGACATGTGGGGACCATAATGTAAAGAATATGGATCCATCCGAGAATGGGGGAGAAACCTATAACCCAAGACCAATACAAAACCTAAACAAACCCAAGACCAATACAACAAATTAAAGCTCATCTTACACCCAAGCCTTATACACGGAAACCCTAACAACCAACCAAACCCATAACACTACTCAACAAAAAATCTCATACACATACCAGCCCAATTACATAAACCAACCCCCAACGAGCCTAACCCTAATGAAAACCCACAACAATCTAACCCCAGCGAACTATAACTCTAACCTAAACAATCACTAACCCTTGGACCAAAGAAACCCCCAAATCAGGGAAGCAAGTAACAGATCCCCATTCTTAAAAGCTGTTGAAACCGTATTCAGAATGGAGATTGAAGCAATACTAAACAATTGTATGACCTATGTTTTTCAAAGCCTCCCCCTTAAATGCCAAAGACCAATAACAACCTCAAAAGGCAAGGTGAGCAAGGTTAGAAGAAAGGATAATGAATTTCTTGAGATTTTACCGATCAAGGATAACTCACAATCTGAGAAGGAGTTAGAGTATTACAATGTTACAGAACCCGAAGAAACAAGCAGTAAGTGATCTTCAACCAATTATGCGCTTCAATATAATTCTCAGGAATAAGTGATGACTTACATAATTTCTTATATTTTATCACTTCTTAACTTTAAACTTTAGAGTAATTTTATTTATTTTTTTTGATTTTAGGCTTCATTGTTTTTATTTAAATTTATTTTCAGATTTGAAGGAAAAAAAAAAAAAGAGATCCAAATTTTACAAGTGCATCATCTAGTGACTCATTCTCATTTAAATGAAGAGTTTGGCACTGATGAGAATGCAAAATGATGCAAATGAAGACGTTAAATGCAAAATGAAGCTAATTGGACGATTTTTGATAGTTTTGACATCACTTCGTTATTTGTGCATAACTCTTTCATCCGATCTTCGATTGAGATAATTCAAGATACTATGGGACGCTAAGAAAATGCTCTACAACTTTTATGTTTTGAGTTTTAAGAGATATTAGCTGAATCAAGGTCAAAATTGGGCTTAAATTTGTAACAGGTGCACTATTCATGTTTTGGAACTTGCTGCACGAAATTTCAGTGGACACTTTCCTAGTTATATTAGGACTTCATTTTATTTTGAATTTTATCCTTAAAGAGTCAGACTTGAGGAGGTTTGTGAGGGAGAGGAGAGAGGAACGGGTAAAATGGGAATTTTTTTCTTTTGGGGTTGAACAACAGCAACTTGGAGAAGGAGGCGGCGACTTGCGAGGGCTGGGAGGACAAGAGTATTTTTTAGTGTTCATTTTTTTCCATTATTCTAGAAAAATTATGGTGAATTCATTTATGTTAAATTTAATTTTTAGCATGAACTAAATTTTCTTTATTCTAGGAAAACGATGTAATCTAATTCCTAACTATGCTTGTTGTTCTTTGCTAATTTGAAGTAATTCTCTTCATGTTTGTTTGATTTATTCTAAGCTTATCGCTTCTAATTAACTAGCCATTAATTGGATGATTTTGATCTTGTGATTTGCTATCGAAAGAGGGAATTGTAGGATAGATCTTGGATATTTTGGCATAGGTAAATATAGAGATCGAAAGACTTGTATGAACCTATGTAGTATTAAAATCATTGGTCTTAATACTTTCTTGTTTTATTAATTTGCATTCTCTTGTGTAAAATGATGAACAAGAATATTTCCAATTGACTATTGAAAGAGGATTTTGTATGAATTGGAGATTTGCTAACAAACAGAGAGAATTAATTTCAATTAGTTAGGTGTGTAAAGCATAGTGGGTGATTAGGCATAATGGAGATTTCCAATTGACTATCCAGGTGTGGTTTTTATGTTGGATGCGTCGTGCTAGAACTCGTGACATTACTCCTTTTGATTCGAAGATTGAAAGAACTCTTAGATCACTAAGAAAATAAAAGTACTAGTCATGGCTGATGGACAACATGATGCACAGCCACGCACCTTGAAGGATTATGTACAGCCAGTTGTGAATGGCAACTACTCAGGTATAAGACGCCAGACCATTAACGCCAACAATTTTGAGCTTAAACCAGCCTTGATCATCATGGTGCATCAAGCCCAATTTAGCGGATCGCCACTTGATGATCCCAATATTCATTTGGCGATGTTCTTGGAGATTTGCAATACTATAAAGATTCATGGTGATACTAAAGACACCATTAGACTGAGTTTTGTTTTCTTTTTCTTTGAGGGACAAGGCAAGAGGTTGGCTACAATCTCTACAATCGGGAAGCATCACTAGTTGGCAGAATATGGTTGAAAAGTTTCTTGCTAAATTCTTTCCACCTGCAAAAACAGCCCAACTCAGGAGTGAGATTAGTCAATTCAAGCAAAATGATTTCGAGTCACTCTATGAAGCATGAGAAAGGTATAAAGATTTGATTCGACGTTGCCCTCAACATGGATTGCCGGATTGGTTGCAAGTCCAGATGTTCTATAATGGGTTAAATGGGCAAACTCGGACCATAGTTGATGCTGCCAATGGTGGAACTTTGATGACAAAGACAGTTGAGGGTGCTACTTCTCTTTTGGAAGAAATAACCTCAAACAACTATCAATGACCATCTAA